>OY728143.1:703137977-703291977 GCA_963277665.1 Viscum album | reverse complement strand
AACCGAATGCGTCATTTTCAACAGCGCGGCGCGCGCTGAAATGGCGCGTTGGGGGGTCAAAACCACCCAAACGACCTCCGAATGCCACGAAACCGCACGACAACAGCCGGTGCGTGAATTCTGAAATGGTCGGCCAGACGGCACATAATTTGGAGGTTCTGTTTGACCGTGGAGGCCGGAAACACGTTTCTGGCGCCATAGAACACCAAAATGGCGTGCGGCGGTCCAATTCGGAGAAAACGTGCTCCGAACGACCTGAAACCGCACGAGAATGATAGGAATATTATTCCTGAGATGTAGGAGGAGGCGACACGTCCATCGGACGTGCGGTGCGCGCGGCACGACCGAATGCGTCGTTTTCAGCAGCGCGGCCCGCGCTGAAATGGCGCGTTGGGGGGTCAAAACCATCCGAACGACATCCGAATGCCACAAAACCGCACGAAAATAGCCGGTGTGTGAATTCTGAAATGGTCGGCTAGACGGAACATCATTCGGAGGTGCCGTTTGACCGCGTCCAGAAACGCGTTTCCGGCGTCACAGAACACCAAAACGGCGTACGACGGTACAATTCGGAGAAAACGTGCTCCGAACGACCTGAAACCGCACGAGAACGATATGAATATTATTACTGAGATGCAGGAGGAGGAGGCACTTCAATCGGACGTGCGGTGCACGGCACAACCAAATACGTCGTTTTCAGCAGCGCAGCGCGCGCTGAAATGGCGCGTTGGGGGGTCAAAACCACCCGAAAGAGGTCTGAATGCCACAAAACCGCACGACAACAGCCGTTGCGTGAATTATGAAATGGTCGGCCTGACGGCACGTCATTCGGAGGTTCCGTTTGACCGCGGCGGCCGGAAACGCGTTTCTGGCGCCAAAGAACACCAAAACGGCGTGTGGCAGTCCAATTCGGAGCAAACGTGCTCTGAACGACTTGAAACCGCACGAGAACGATAGAAATATTTTTTCCTGAGATGTAGGAGGAGGCGGCACGTCCATCGGACGTGCGGTGCGCGCGGAACAACAGAAGGCGTCGTTTTCAGCAGCGTGGCGTGCGCTGAAATGGCGCGTTGGGGGGTCAAAACCACCCGAAAGACCTCCGAATGCCACGAAACCGCACGACAACAGCCGGTGTGTGAATTCTGAAATGGTCGGCTATACGGAACGTCATTCGGAGGTACCGTTTGACCGCAGAGGCCGGAAACGCGTTTCCGGCGCCATAAAACACCAAAACGGCGTGTGGTGGTCCAATTCGGAGCAAACGTGCTCCGAACGACCTGAAACCGCATGAGAACGATAGAAATATTATTCCTGAGATGTAGGAGGCGGCGGCACGTCCATCGGATGTGCAGTGCGCTCGGCACAACCGAATGCGTCATTTTCAACAGCGCGACGCGCGCTGAAATGGCGCGTTGGGGGGTCAAAACCACCCGAACGACCTCCGAATGCCACGAAACCGCACGACAACAGCCGGTGCGTGAATTCTGAAATATTCGGCTAGACCGCACGTCATTCGGAGGTGCTGTTTGACTGCGGCGGTCCAAATTCGGAGCAAAAGTGCTCCGAACGACCTGAAACCGCACGAGAACGATAGAAATATTTTTCTTGAGATACAGGAGGAGGCGACACGTTCATCGGACATGCGGTGCACGTGGAACGACCGAATGCGTCTTTTTCAGCAGCGCGGCGCGCGCTGAAATGGCGTGTTGGGGGGTCAAAACCACCAGAACGACCTCCGAATGTTACGAAACCGCACGACAACAGCCGGTGCGTGAATTCTGAAATGTTCGGCCAGACGGCACGTCATTCGGAGGTTCCGTTTGACCGCGGCGGCTGGAAACGCGTTTCTGGCGCCATAGAACTCCAAAACGGCGTGCGGCGGTCCAATTCGAAGCAAACGTACTTCGAACGACCTGAAACCACACGAGAACTATAGGAATATTATTCCTGAGATGAAGGAGGAGGCGGCACGTCCATCGGACGTATGGTACGCGCGGCACGACCGAATGCGTCGTTTTCAGCAGTGCGGCGCACGCTGAAATGGTGCGTTGGGGGGTCAAAACCACCCGAACGACCTCCGAATGCCACGAAACCGCACGAAAACAGCCGGTGCATGAATTTTGAAATGGTCGGCCAGACGGCACGTCATTTGGAGGTTCCGTTTGACCGCGGCGGCCGGAAACGCGTTTCCGGCGCCCCAGAACACCAAAACAGCGTGCGACGGTTCAATTCGGAGCAAACGTGCTCCGAACGACCTGAAACCGCATGAGAACGATAGAAATATTTTTCCTTAGATGCAGGAGGAGGTGGCACGTCCATCGGACGTGCGGTGCACGCGGCACGACCGAATGCGTCATTTTCAGCAGCGTGGCGCGCGCTGAAATGGCGCGTTGGGGGTCAAAACCACCCGAATGATCTCCGAATATCACGAAACCGCACGACAATAGCTGGTACGTGAATTATGAAATGTTCGTCTAGACGGCATGTCATTCGGAGGTGCCGTTTGACCACGGTGGCCGGAAACGTGTTTCCGGCGCCATAGAACACCAAAACGGCGTGCGGCGGTCCAATTCAGAGCAAACGTGCTCCGAACGACCGAAAACCGCACGAGAACGATAGAAATATTTTTCTTGAGATGCAGGAGGATGTGGCACGTCCATCGGACGTGCGGTGCGCGCGGCACGACCGAATGCGTCGTTTTTAGCAGCACGGCGCGCGCAGAAATGGCGCGTTGGGGGTCAAAACCACCCAAACGACCTCCGAATGCCACGAAACAGCACGACAAAAGCCGGTGCGTGAATTATGAAATCGTCGGCCAGACAGCACGTCATTCGGAGGTATTGTTTGACCGTGGCGGCCGGAAACGCGTTTCCGGTGCCACAGAACACCAAAACGGCGTGCGGCGGTCCAATTCGGAGCAAACGTTCTCCGAACGACCTAAAACCGCACGAGAACGATAGAAATATTTTTCCTGATATGCAGGAGGAGTCGGCACGTTAATCGGACGTGCGGTGTGCGCGGCACAACCGAATGCGTCGTTTTCAGCAGCGCGGCGCGCGCTGAAATGGCGCGTTGGGGGGTCAAAACTACCCGAACGACCTCCGAATGCCACGAAACCACACGACAACAGCCAGTGCGTGAATTCTGAAATGGTCGGCGAGACGGCACGTCATTCGGAGGTTCCGTTTGACCGCGGTGCCCGGAAACACGTTTCTGGCGCCATAGAACACCAAAACGGCGTGCGGCGGTCCAATTCGGAGAAAACGTGCTCCGAACGACCTGAAACCTCACGAGAACGATAGGAATATTATTCCTGAGATGAAGGAGGAGGCGGGACATCCATCGGATGTGCAGTGCGCTCGGCATGACCGAAGGCGTCGTTTTCAGCAGCACGGCGCGCGCTGAAATGACGCGTTGGGGGGTCAAAACCACCCAAACGACCTCTGAATGCCACGAACCACACGAAAACAGCCGGTGTGTGAATTATGAAATGGTCGGCCAGACGGCACGTCATTCGGAGGTGCCGTTTGACTGCGGCGGCCGGAAACGCGTTTTCGGCGCCAAAGAACACCAAAACGGCGTGTGGCGGTCCAATTCGGAGAAAACGTGCTCTGAACGACCTGAAACCGCACGAGAACGATAGGAATATTTTTCCTGAGATGCAGGAGGAGGCGACACGTCCATCAGACGTGCGGTGCGCGCGGCACGACCGAATGCTTCGTTTTTAGCAGCGCGGCGCGTGCGGAAATGGCAAGTTGGGGGGTCAAAACCACCCGAACGACCTCCGAATGCCACAATACCGCACGACTACAGCCGGTGCGTGAATTCTGAAATGGTCGGCCAGATGGCACGTCATTCAGAGGTGTCGTTTGACCGTAATGGCCGGAAACGCGTTTCCGGCGCCATAAAACAACAAAACGGCGTGCGGTGGTCCAATTCGGAGAAAATGTGCTCCGAACGACCTGAAACCGCACGAGAATGATAGGAATATTTTTCCTGAGATGTAGGAGGAGGCGCCACGTCCATCGGACGTGCGGTGCGCGCGGCACGACCGAATACGTCGTTTTCAGCAGCGCGGCGCGCGCTAAAATGGCGCGTTGGGGGGGTCAAAACCACCCGAACGATCTCCGAATGCCACGAAACCACACGACAACAGCCGGTGCGTAAATTCTGAAAAGGTCGGCCAGACAGCACATTATTCGGAGGTGCCGTTTGACCGCGGCGGCCGGAAACGCGTTTCCGGCGCCATAGAACACCAAAACGGAGTGCGGCGATCCAATTCGGAGAAAATGTGCTTCGAACAACATGAAACCGCACGAGAACGATAGGAATATTTTTCATGAGATGTGGGAGGAGGCGGAACGTCCATCGGACGGGCGGTGCGCGCGGCACGACCGAATGCGTCGTTTTCAGCAGCGCGGCGCGCGCGGAAATGACGCGTTGGGGGGTCAAAACCACCCGAACGACCTCCGAATGCCACGAAACCGCACGACAACAGCCGGTGCGTGAATTCGGAAATGGTCGGCCAGACGGCATGTCATTCGGAGGTGTCGTTTGACCGCGGCGGCCGGAAACGCGTTTCCGGCCTCATAGAACACCAAAACGGCGTGCGGCGGTTCAATTCGGAGCAAACGTGCTCCGAACGACCTGAAACCACACGAGAACGATAGGAATATTTTTCCCGAGATGCAGGAGGAGGCGGCACGTCCATCGGCCGTGCGGTGCGTGCGGCACGACCGAAGGCGTCGTTTTCAGCAGCGCGACGCGCGCTGAAATGACGCGTTGGGGGGTCAAAACCACTCGAACGAACTCCAAATGCCACGAAACTGTACAACAACAGCCGGTGCGTGAATTCTGAAATGGTTGGCCAGACAGCACGTCATTCGGAGGTTCCGTTTGACCGCGGTGGCCAGAAACGTGTTTCCGATGCCATAGAACACCAAAACGGCGTGCGGCGGTCCAATTCGGAGCAAACGTGCTCCGAACGACCTGAAACCGCACGATAACGATAGGAATATTATTCCTAAGATGCAGGAAGAGGTGGCACGTCTATCGGACGTGCGGTGCGCTCGGCACGACCGAATGCGTCGTTTTCAGCAGCGCGACGTGCGCTGAAATGGCGCGTTGGGGGGTCAAAACCACAAGAACGACCTCCGAATGCCACGAAACCGCACGACAACAGCCGGTGCGTGAATTCTGAAATGGTCGGCCAGACGGCACGTCATTCGGAGATGTCGTTTGACCGCGGCGGCCGGAAACGCATTTCCGGCGCCACAGAACACCAAAACGGCGTGCGGCGGTCTAATTCAGAGCAAACGTCCTCCGAACTACCTGAAACCGCACGAGAATGATAGGAATATTTTTCCTGAGATGAAGGAGGAGGCGGCATGTCCATCGGACGTGCGGTACGCTCGGCACGACCGAATGCGTCGTTTTCAGCAGCGCGGCGCGCGCTGAAATGGCGCGTTGGGGGGTCAAAACCACCCGAACGACGTCCGAATGCCACGAAACCGCACGACAATAGCCAGTGCATGAGTTCTGAAATGGTCTTCCAGAAGGTACATCATTCGGAGGTGCCTTTTGACCGCGACAGCTGGAAACCCGTTTACGGCGCCATAGAACACCAAAACGGCGTGCGGCGGTCCAATTCGGATAAAACGTGCTCCGAACGACCTGAAACCGCACGATAACGATAGGAATATTTTTCCTGATATGGAGGAGGATGCGGCACGTCCATCGGACGTGCGGTGCACTCGACAAGACCGAATGTGTCATTTTCAGCAGCGCGGCGCGCTCTGAAATGGCGCGTTGGGGGGTCAAAACCACCCGAACGACCTCCGAATGTCACGAAACCGCACGACAACATCCGTTGCGTGAATTGTAAAATGGTCGGGTAGACGGCACGTCAATCGGACGTGCCGTGTTTCCGCAATGACCGGGAATGCCGTTCAGGTGTCAAAAACGGCAAAAACGGGCATCTGACGGTCAAAGTCATAGCGGCCCACATCGACTGACTTGAAATCACAGGGAAACAATCTAATTATTATCTGTGACGTGTACGCGTGGACGGCACGTCAATCGGACGTGCAGTCTAAGCGGTAGCGCTCATTATGCGTTTTTTAAGTGTTGTGCGTGCTTGATAAACGCACGTGGGGGGGGGGGGGTCCAAACGGGCTGAACGAGGTCAGAATGGCCTGAAATCAGACGGAATCAAAGGGTGAGTTAATTGTGACGTGGTCGAGCAGACGACACATCAATCGGCCGCACCGTGTGCCCGCGGTGACAGGGAACGCTGTTCCGGTGTCATAAACGGCCAAAACGGGCGTCTGGCGGTCAAAGTCATAGAGGACAACATAGGATTGACCTGAAATCACAGGGAAACAATCTAATTATTATTCGTGATGTTTACGCGCAGACGGTACATCAATCGGATGTGCGGTCTGCGCGGTAGGGCTCATTATGTGTTCTTTAAGTGTTGCGCACGCTTCATAAACGCGCATGGGGGGGTCCAAACGGGCCGAACGAGGTGAGAATGGCCTGAAATCACACTACATCAAAGGGTGATTGAATTTTGACGTGTTCGACCAGACGAGACATCAATTGGACGTGCCGTGTGCCCGCGGTGATTGGGAACGCCGTTCCGGTGTCATAAACGGCCAAAACGGGCGTCTGACGGTCAAAGTCATAGCGGCCCACATCAGAATGACCTGAAATCACAGGGAAACAATATAATTATTATTCGTGACGTGTAGGCGCAGACGAAACATCAATCGGACGTGCGGTCTGCGTGGTAGGGCTCATTATGCGTTCTTTAAGTGTTGCGCGCGCTTGATAAACGCGCGTGGGGGGGGGGGGGGTCCAAATGGGCCGAACGAAGTCCGAATGACCTGAAATCAGACGACATCAAAGGGTGAGTAAATTGTGACATGGTCGACCAGACGGCATGTCAATCGGCCGCACCGTGTGCCCGCGGTGACCGGGAACGCCGTTCCGGTGTCATAAACGGCCAACACGGGCGTCTCACACTCAAAATCATAGTGGACCACATCGAATTGACCTGAAATCACAGGGAAACAATATAATTATTATTCGTGACGTGTACGCGCAGACGACATGCCAATCGGACGTGCGGTCTGCACGGTAGGGCTCATTATGCGTTCTTTAAGTGTTGCGCGCGCTTAATTGTTTTCCATTTTTTATGATTGTTACCTTGATTTATGTCTTCTTTTCCACCGTGAAGAAAAAAACACAATTTGTAAATTTTATTTAAAAAATGAAAAATATTTTATTTAATATTATATATATATATATTTTCATTAATATATATATATATATATATATATATTATTTAATAAATAAATATACATATTTTATTTAATATTATACATATCAATATTTTCATTATTTTATATATATATATATATTTGATTTAATATATATATATATATATATTTATTTATTTATTATGGTATGAATTTTGTTAAAAAAAAAATTTTCAAGTTTAGCGACCGCCTCTGGCGGTCGCTATAGCATGCCTGCCAGGCAGCATTAGCGACCGCCATTGGCGGTCGCTTTAGCCTGCCATCCGGGTAATATTAGCGACCGCCAATGGTGGTCGCTAATGGTGCTCGCGAGTTAGCCTACAGCGACCGCCAGGCGGTCACTGAAGGCGGTATTTCGGCCACCTATAGCGACCGCCATTGGCGGTCGCTAAAGCCCTACAGCGACGGAGCAGAAGCGACCGCCAATCGCGGTCGCTGGGCGGTCTCTATAGGGCATTAGCGACGACCAATGGCGGTCGCTAATGGCCTTTTTTAGTAGTGACACCAGCCCCACCCTCCTCCTACCTTACAGCACCCCAGCCACCCTCAGCCACCTCTTCTTCTCCTGTGCGTCCCAGCACCCTCTCCTTCTCCTGCACACAGCAGCCCCTCCATCCGCCGCACTGCACCTCCTCTCCCCTCCTGCTCCTGTTCAGCCAACACCTGCAACCATTTCAAAGCAGCACCTCACACCCCCTCTCTGAATCCCCTTGTTCCTGCACCTCCGTGCAGCGCTGCCCTGCCCTCCCTGTTATGTCCAGACAGTACCCTCTCCTCTGCCTTTAGCCTGCATAGTGCAGCCCGGGCTTGCTCTATGCTCAGCCATCCGTCGGGCTGCCTCCTACAACTAGCCCACTCCCTCTTTTCCAGAGCCGACTCCCCCTATTGTCTGATCCGGTCTACACCGTATCCCTTGGAAGCTGACCTCCTCCTCTCATTGGTATAACCCCAACTAGACCCGCTCTCCCTCTTGTGCACGCCACCCCTGCGGCCCTTTTGTAGCACCCTAGTCGTTTCCCTCTTCCCGCTACTGCTCAGTGCCCCGCTACCCACAGGCCTGACATTCCCTGCCTTCAACCAACCAGCGCGCCCCCGCCTCACAGTCATCGTCCGGCAGTGCCTCCAACTCCTCTGACCAGCTCTGACCAGTAGCAGCGTAGGCCCATGGCATCGTCCCCTTCATTGCATCGGCTTTCTGCAACGGCTGTGCCCCTCCTACCAGTACCGCACCATCCAACGTGCACCCACTGGCGACAACCTCCCCTCCTGGTCGTCGCTCACCTACTAACCCACCTTGTCACCGCCTCTATCTCTTATCAGAGACCCTCTTCCACACACCCCTTTAGTCGGTACGACTTCCACCTCTTGCATTGGCCGTGCGCCCTCAGTTCCAACAGCTGCACGCATGCCCCTTGCCGAGTCACTGACGTCGTTCTACCCTTTGCTGCTCCATTCAGCCAATGATAGTCCCTACTGGTGCGTGCCTCCCCTTTCTGAGGTTTGCGCAACCCCGCTGGTCGAGCTCGTCTCCATGTCGAGTGACGTATTTCTGCGGTATTGCAGGCAACCATGTGTGTGTGCTTATGCGCCTACGTGAGGTGTGTCGCGTCGTCATGATTGGTCTGTGAGTCTAGGTAAGTCCCCCACTACACTCATCTTTAAATTTTTATTTTATTAATTGATTGATGTTTTTATTAATTTTAATAAATTGGAAATGATATAAGATAATTAATTCTTAAATGATTATTTGGTGTAAAAAGAGTTATTTATTTTATACACGACAATTGAAATGTTTTATTAATGAATGGACACTCAGTCGTGAAATAATGCACATTTGGCCTTTAAACAAAATTCAAGGAATTTAAAAGGTAGTTTTGGTTTAAATTATAAATAATTTCTTTTGAATAATGAATGAGTGTTTTGGGTTTTCTTGAGAAATGTGGTTTTTCTTTAAAATTGGTGAAGGCCCGTTTAGCACTTTAATAAAAATAAATTATCTTGGAAAACTCTATTTGGGGTGACTCAAAAGTGCTATTTGGTGTACGTTGATTGTGTGAGTTGTGTGTGATATCAGTGCTACTTGATTGACTTTGCTGAATAACCCCTTTCCCTTTTATTATGCGTGTCAACATGGGAACCTGTCATAGTTTGTTAATATACTAAGAATGATTGATGCAATAGTTTATATTATGCACTGGCTAGTGGCCCCATAGTAGGGGAATACTGAGTTATTGCTGCTATGGGGATTGGGCCCCTCGGTTAGGCCATGAAGGGCTATACTGAGCGTTAGAGCGTTATGATGTCATCGAGTTAGAGCACGCCTTCAGGATGAGTCACATGTATTGTACGTTCTAGAATGTTCATGAGATCCTAGGTTCAACCCATGTTTCCTTTAGTGTTTATTTTTATGTGGCATATTACTGAGTGGTTTAGTTCGGTTGCTGGCCCCCACGTGCCACTTTTTCCATTTCCCTTAGTGTGTTTTGTGGGTTATGTGTGGTTTCCATATTGGCTACAAACTGAAATTTGAATTTCTAAATTGTTCAGGAAGAGGTTTTCAAAATTCAATGGACCTTCTCCTTTCAAACATTAAAAGTTATTTTTAAATTAACAAGGGAAATGGAAAAATACTTGTTTTAGAAATGAAAGTGTATGTGGAAACTAATATTTTATATAATTTAGTTCAAACCTGAAATAGATTATTTGTTTATTTAAAGGTAGTTCATTGGGAATAGTTATTGGGAACGCATACTGAGTTTTAATACTCATTCCTATAGTGTTTTCTGGTTTTTAGTTTTGCTGCAGGTTTGGCTCAAGCTTGCTCACCGTGGGCGAGAGTTGGTTGTGGACGGGTGAGCGATTCTCGGATTTGCGATGTGTTTTGGCCATGGTCAGGTTATTTGGTTGTCATTGATCATTATTTCTTTTCAGTGTCATTTCTTTACTTTGATTTATCCTACTTTTTCCACTCTTTTATTTATTTTCATTGGGAAAAATTGTTCCCACTTGTCCTCTATTGATGCCCTGGAACTTGTTGCCAGCCTGAGAGGATCAAGAACGCCTCTCGGGTCATGCCACGGACTGGGTCATGTGATCTGTTCAGGGTCAACCCAGTTTGGTTCGTGACATGGACTAGGACTATAGTCCAATTAATAAATAATTGTAATCTAGATGATTTCAATAATATCATTGTATACAAATCAAAATCAGAATATATATGATTATATCATAATATCTAAAATTCATAGTAGATATGATTAATAGTTAATATTTTTTTATCATATTTGGAATCATTACAATAAAACTATTAAAAACAAAAACAGTTGAAAATTTAACTTTTAAGGAAAAAATAATATGATATAAATAATTAAAGAATGAATTAAAGCTATTTAAAAAATAATATTTCTCTTTTATCCTTAAGAGTAATATAAACAAAAACCGTGGATAAATGTATCCTTTTTTATAATTATAGAAAATTATTTCTTTTCTCAATAATAAAAACCCTAGATATGCATATCAAATTCTCTGTTTACCTATGCTCGATATCCCTTTATCCAATGGATCGGTTCTGTCTTGCTATCCCTAAAAGATCTCGATTAGAATATTAGAAACACCATCTTACTATCCCCACAATACCTTGATTGTAATCATATATTTGAAACATGACTGCAAATAAAATGTTCGTATGGAGAAAACTTTAACATGTTTTCCATAATACTAAAAAACTATAAAATAATTCCAAATACTAGGAACAAGACATTCATGCTTTTTTAATTTTGAGATCTCTCACACAAAAAAAATTTCAAAATGAAAATAAATAAAGTCAATACTCTTCAAATGATAAGTTATTTATAGGTGATATCCCAATAATCATCTTGACCTCCAAATGGTCATATATTATATGAGTTTGTTGCAATGTCTTAGACACCTAGAACGTATAATATAAATTTCGACTTCATATTATTTTACACTATTATAGTGTAAAAATTATTTATACATTATAATTTATTTTTCCATATTATGAATATAAATTTAAGTTCGTTTGATGAACTTCCATACTACTGTCAACATGATTATTGAAATTACGGTTCATACAATTTTATCTGTATTGATTTCAATCCAACGATGAAGACTTTTTTCAGTACTGAAACAAGACAAAGTATTTAACCTATCAGATTCAATTTTTGTATGATGGATCATATTCCAACTCATTACGATTCCCATAAATTTGAAATATAAATTAATAAGTATAATAATTTAGGATTTATTCTATGTATGATAGAAAGTAATGTTTTATATAATTTTTTTTAACACACTTTGGACATAGAGATTTAGTAGTCTAAGTATAAAAAAAGTGTATCTGGTTTTCATAAAAAGGAATAGAAAAGTGATAAGTAAAAAGTATTAATGAGAAATAACATCTTTTTAGAAAGAAAAAACCCCAAAACCTAAATGGAATAAATCTTTAAAACTTACAGTCCCTATCTTTTGAGTGATCTTTGTATTCTGAATTTTACCTTTAATCCTTAACACCCCTGAGTTTATAAGTATCCTGAATATGATAGAGAAAATGATAAAATCAACATTAAAACACCATCACTCTTTAAGAATCGTTTACTCCTCTTTTGAAAAAATATCCCCACTTTATATAAGAAATATATATTTATAGAAATATCTCCCATTTATGATATAGAAAAATAATTTGGTGTTCAAAATAATGTTCCAAAGTAGTTAGTGAATAAAAAAGTTTATGAAATAATATAATGAATTAACTAATCATTCAAAAAATTATGACAGAACTTTTAACCAATTTTACTGGTGAAATATTCTGTAAATTGTGTTTGTATAGATGAGTTACTCATTCCTAAACAAAAATTTCAAATTTTTAGCAGAATACAAATTATATAACTAGTTCAAAAATAATTAATCGTTATTCAAAAGGGTTTTCACCAATGAATTTATCATATTGAATTGTTTTTTATCATTATTTAACATCACCAATTGATCTTCAAACTCCAATTCAATGTTTTGAGTTTCTTTACTTCCTCAAAAATATCCTTATTCTGATATTTGAGAATGGAAACATAATCTTCACAAAAATGTACTTTATACATTTCAAACTATAAGTCTCATAATTTGATTTTGTGTTCAACATATTCTTCATTCTGTACATCAGTACGGTCCTTAAACACATCACCAAATTTTACAATGTCATCCATATCATTATATATCTGATTAAATTTTTTAACTTATTTAACAACCAACTTCTTTATTTCTTGAATCTGATCATTGTGAGATCGACCATAAGTATCAAAATCATTTTTCCATTTCACCATTGAATTACAAGACCATATGTGAATAATAGAATAGTCTTGTATGGTTTTTAAATTACTCTAAATACGGGTTACTGATTTGGTCAGCATTGTAATAGTGTTAGATTATTGGGAAAGAATATCCTAAAGTTCATGGCCTCTTTCTTCTAGCCTCCATATGTAAGAAATAATTCCTTCGAATGTTTTTATTTATTGAATGATGAAATAGAATCCCATATGGGAATTAGTTCTTATAGATTCTGATAACTTGGGATCAGGCTGAGGAAGCGTAGTCTGGATACTTCCAATAGTAAAATATTTTATTTTGTTCTAATATACTTTTATCACTTCCTTAACAAATTTATAAACTTTCAAAGAAACAAAATTATCATCATATATCTCCCTAAGGTCAACATATTTGGTGTTAGGGTTTTAATTTGTCTTTGTATTTGATATTTCATCTTCCTCATTATTTTTAAATAAATATTCTTCATTGATGAGGATTAATCTTTTGAACTTAATGATTATTCATTTTTATCTTATTTTAAAGGAAAATAAAAGGAGGAAATTCGTGATGAAGATGACTATGAAGAGTTTTTAGATTGATATTATTCCTTATCATCCTCTTCTTTCTCTCCTTGTTTCATTTCCTCTTCATCAGCCTCTTCTTTTTCATCTATTTTTTTTCCACTAGCTTCAGTTTCTACTTAAAAATATTCCGCTTCTACTACTTCTAGGTCACCTTTTTTCCATTATTGGCCTTCTTTCTATTCTTTTTCATTACCATATTCTACTTATAACTGATATTCATAAACCTTATTAGGAACATCATTTTTTTGACCTTCAACTAATTTAATGATTTCCTCGTTATGTTCTCCTTTAGCATTTCAAGCAGTTTGAATTTTATATTTTCTTTAAGAAACTAGTTCTGTATCTTATCCTACTGATGGGGGTGCCAATTTATTTTGAGGCGACACAACTGGAACCAATTATTTATATTTTGATGGTGAATATTTTTATTAATGAAGTTTTTTCCTTTTCCATTTTTTTAACATATGGATCACTATCAAGGAAAAATAAGGATTAATGAAGAACTAACCTCGCATATAGGTTTTCTTTTTCATTATTATTAGTGGAAAATTATACTCCTTTTATTATATTTTAACATAAAACATCTTCTCAATGTATCATATTTTTCTTCTTCTTTTTATTTTTTTGTTAAATAGTTTTGGCAGCATGAACCCTTATGAAATTATCTTTAGTAGGGCCTACTATAATTTTAATACATGTTTCCTTACCATACTTCTTCATTATCCATTCATAATAAAAATAATCATGGACCTTCTTATTAAATTTTTCATTCTAATCATCCAAAAGATGTGAGGTTTTATCTTATCTTTTCTTTTTTCTCTATCTTCTCAAAATTATTTGATTTCATTGATGTCTTTTCCTTTAATGCAACATCCCAAGGATTTTCAACAGAAAAATTTACATTTATCATAAAAAATCAACTTCATTCTCTTTATTATATCATAAATAATGAAAAAACCCATTTCCATCATGGCATATGACTTGGTATCAAAATAAATTTGAACAATAATTTTTTTTATTAAATTTCATTATAAACATAGTTATATTAACAGTTCCCTTAACATAATTTTTTTACAACTAAAATCTGGTAAATCTATCATACCAATAACTAGGATATTGTTTAAGTTTTTATAATGTTTTGGTATTTTCATAAACATATTCAGGATGTTTTTTATCTTCAATTCCAGGGTATTATTAAATAAACCTCCTCTTTACCATAACCGTTAATAAAATAACACTTTACATCGATTTGAAAAAGTTATAAATTAAAGATTGGTGTAATGTCTAGTAGAATATGAATAAATTTGAGTCTAGATACTGGTTCATAGGTATCTTGATAGTCTATGGATTCTTGTTTGTTATAACATTACCAAAAAGTATTTATTTATTTATAACTATTTTTCCATTTTCATCACATTTAGTCTGAAATGACCATTCAACTCTAATTATGGATGTTTCTTTAGGTCGTTCAACAAAGGACCTTAATTTGTTTCACTATAATTAATTATGTTTGTATTACATTTACTTAATCCAATCCTTATCACCTAAATTATAATCATTGTTTTTATGTTCAAATTGGGAAATAAAATATAGATGTTCAATTTCATTCCTTAAGTAACTTCTAGTTTTAACTGGTCAATCAATATCACAATTAATACTATCACTAGGATGATTCTCATGGAACAAATGAGTTATTGGGTTTTTTAATGTTTTATATTAAACATATGTTAAAAATATTCCAGATTTTTATCTGTAGAATCAAATTCCAAAGATAAATATTTATTAGATGAACATTCTAAGAAAGGTTCAAAATCCATATTTAAATAATATCAAAAGATATTCTTTGAGGTTTTTTGAAAATAAGAGGATACGTTTCATCAAACATTTACATGAAATGTGACCTCAACAGTAAATTAATATTTATTAAAATCTCTAAATGATTTAAAATTATTGTAATAACTAATAAATATTCCTTCATCTAATTTGGGTGTAAATTTGTGTACGTTATATTTTGTACTTAAGATGAATAAATTTCATCCAAAAATACTTATGTAAGAAACTTTTTTTTCGACTAGTCCGATAATCATAATGTGTTTTATTTAAAAAATGTCTTATAAAAACAAGATTTATAGTAGAATAGAATGTAAAAACCACTTCAACCCAAAAAATGTATATCAATTGAGTATTCACTCAACAGGGTTCTTATTATTTCATGAAGAATGTAATTTCTTATTTCAACAGGTTCATTTTTCTCGGGTGTTCTGGGGACTGAAAAGTAATGTGTAGTGCCTTTATTAATACTAAATGATTCAAAATAAATATTTAATAACTCTCCACCCTAATCACTATGAATATTTATGAAGTGATTTTTTTTCTCATAATTAACTTGGGATATAAATTTATTAAAAATTCTTAATATTTATTTTCTAGAAAATAGTCCCAGGTATATTTATTATAATCACTAACTAAAATAAATAAATAAAACTTTCTACCAATACTCCCAGTTTATGTGAGACCAAATAAATCCATGTGCACTAACTGTAAATCATTAGGTGTTTAGACTTCACTAATAGGTTTACAACTAGACTTATGTTTCATACCAAACAGATAAGGGTCACAAAATATTGAACAATGATACCTAATATATGTTATATCCTTAAAAACTCATTTCTCTGTGAATTTAAATACGTTTCTAAGGTTTAAATATCTTGACCTTATATGAAACAACCTTGATTTATGTTTCATTTCCTTATGGAAAGTTAAGTCTTGGATCCTAAATCCTTAAATGTTAATTGTGTAAACATTCTCATGATGATTAACACCAAGATTGAATTCATCCTTGGAATTGTGTACAACAAATTTATCATTCCAAAAATTCACAAGGTAACTTTCATCACATAAAGTATTTATGATTATATAGTTCAGATTATGTCCTAAAAAAATAAAAATATTGAATTTAATATCTAACCAAGAATAACGATGTAACCTATTCTAATAATCTCAACTAGATCATTATCTATGAAAGAAACATTTCCACATTTTATGATGATGGTATTTTTAAATAAATCATTTTTACCATTAATTTCCCTAGAACTACCACTATATGTATACCATGTATTTTTTTCTCTTACATTATTTATTTTCTTTAAAATAAAAACAATAGTCCTTTGATACCCAAACCTTCTTGCGTCTAGTTATGTCCAAACAAAATTAGAATCCACATTTTTTTTTGAAAAATAGAATTTCTGGAAACCTATGTATTAAGATTTATTTTAGGAACATTGTTTAATCAAGTGACTGAAAATTTTACATTTAGTACCAATGGGTGAACATTTTAGAAAAATTAATTGTTACCGAAATTCTGAATATTATGAGAAAAACCATTCCATAACTAGTACCATATTGATGAATTTATCTCTACATTTTAACAAAATTTTAATTACCAGTAGAAAAATTTGAAAAAGTTAATTCAAATAAGATATTTATGATTTTAGATTAATAAAGAAATTTTTATACATAATATTATTAGTTTTAGAATTATATTTTCTTTTAAAAACACGTTTCTCAAAATAAATTTTTCTAGATCTTTCTAAAAATTTAATTTTAAAAAGTTTTGTTATAAATATATTTCAGAGATCTGATATTTCTACAGTTAGAAAAATTAATATTGATTCATCCTCAGATATATTTTCATTAGACACATCATGTTTTTATAATTTTTAAAAATTTGATTTTATAAATGTTTCGAAAATCATGAAACTTATCTGTAAGAAGGTAAAATATTATTTTCACTATTTGGTAAAGATTCATCATCCAAAGATTTAGAATTTCTCTCATTATAAAATTCATGATAATTTTTACATATGGAAATTTTTTTAAGGTTCTTCGAAGTTAATACTTTTTCCATTAAATGAAGATTTTATTTAGGTACCCTAGCAAGGAGACTGATGTTTTATTGTTTGGAACAATTATTATGAAAAGATTTATATGAGAAATCTCCTCCACTTGAACTCCATGAATCATTAGATTTACTGAAATTATTTCATTTTGAATTATAATAATTTTTATGATTCATATCATAATATTTTTCTTTTTTATATTTATTTTTTATATTTGGGGGATCTAGTCTAAGGTGTCTAGATTTCATACACTCTTAACAAGTTAAATCAAAATCTTTCCATTAATTTATATCCTTGTTACTTCTCTTGTACAAATACAAAAAAAATATTTTATACTAACTATATTATTTATCATTCAAGTAAGCATTACAAGATTTTATACTCTTGTGTTGATCATAAAATTATTCATTTTATCCCTCCAATACTCATAGTCAACAACATCAAAAATTGGTGATATATTGGTATTGATATTATCAATGGATTTGACATTAAGTCCTACAATATTTTTGAAAAACATGAAAAATATTTTCCAGGAATCAAGTTAGTGTAACAAATTTTTATAAACAAAACATTTATAAGAAAATTAAACAAACTTGTAATTGTTAAGAAGATAAAAATCTTATCAAGTATTTGACTAGTGGAATCCTTCACTGATACCATTTTTTTGATATAAATATTAAATATATTGTTATTTGGATTGAATGAATTTTTTCATGATGGACTAATTACAATAGGGGGTCAATTGTAGTTTTAAAAACATAGTTTAAAACAATGTAACTAAACCAATTCACAAAACTACAAAATTAAATTCTATCATATTCTTACTTGGAATTTATTTAGATTATTAATGAATTATAATAATGATGATTATGATAATATATGAGTATACAGATCATAATCAGAATATATATGATTGTATCAGAGTGTCTTAGATTTATAGTAGATCCTATTAATAGTTCATATTGAGTTTATCATTTTTAGAACTATTACAAAAAAACTAATACAAACAAGCATAGTAGAAAATTGAGCTTTTAAGAAACAATTAATAAAATATAAATAATTTTAGAATGACCTACAACTATTAAAAAATGAACAGATCACTTTTAACCATAATAGTAATGTATCCACACACCTTAGATAAATTTATCCCATATTTTATAAATAGAAGAAAGTATGTTTTTAATCCCCATGAAAATCTTTCAACATGATTATCAGATTCTCCATATACCCGGCCTCGGTTCCCCTTGATCCAGTGGATTGGTTATATCTTGCTATACCCACAAGAGCTTGATCAAAAGATCAAATTCCTATATGTTTATCCCTGCAAACCCTTGATCATAATCACATATTGGATTCAGGACTAAAAATAAATTATTTTTAAGGAGACAACCCTGTAAATGATTCTTTATGACTACAAAACTCTAAAAAATTACAAAGGATAAGGATAATATGTCCATACTTGTGTAATTTTACGATCTCCCACAAAATTAGAAATTGAAGAATGAAAATTTATCAGCACTAAACTCTTTTAATGACGAGGTATTTATAGGTGAGATCCCAGTAGTGATATTGATATCCCAATGGTCCTATCTTCTCTGAGTTTGTTGTAATTACATGGACACCAGGAACTTATAAAAAAGTCCAATGTTGCATTTTTTACACCATTATAGTGTAAACAATATTCCCTACATAAGAATTATGTTTTCTATATTCTGACTATAAATTTATGTCAGCCTGATGAAATTACTTACTATGTTAATATGATTACCCTTATGAAGAAATATAAATATGAAAACATAAAACGTTATGATTTATTATAAGTGGGGTAAAAAGTAATGTTTTATAAAAAACACTCTAAAACACTTTGGACATTTAATGTTAATAAATTATAAAGAATGTGTTAGTGATTTCAGAAATAAAATGTTATAGAAAAGTGAAAAGTATAAATTCTGAATCGACAGGTGGTATCATAAAAATTGATTCAATTGGATTGATTACAAACTCATTTAATGTTTTTGTAGAGATTGTAAATTTTGTGGTGTTCATTTGAGTGGATATTTTGGATGGTGGTGTGAATGAGTCAAAATTAGTAACCTCAAAAAGGGTAGCAAAGAATATTCCAAGATCTTAAAAACAAATATTATCTTTGTCAATATAACATATACAAGATTTTTTTTCTATACTATGGTCCATTATATTATTCTTAGAGAACTAATTATTATAAAAATAATCAATCAGGTTAATAGGTATATATGAGTGTCCCCAAATTGAATTCTTTGTGGAATAAAATATGTTAAAAATGAAATACCTATTTGTTAAATTTTGTAGAAAAGATCCCTCATGAAAAGTAATAATGGACATAAATTTATTCAAGAAGAAATTACCTACTATGAGTGGGTACATTCCATGAATCATATGATATTATATATCATGTACATAAAAATTAGTCAGTAATTCCACATTAATTTTCATTTCCTAGACATCTTTAATCAGATTATGTTGTTATATTTTCTAATTACATGATAATTAAATATTTATTATGTTATCAATCCGATGATGAATTTTAAAAATTATGATGCATAATATGTATTGATACACTGAAATACATCATAGAATCTATGAATATAATATCTCATATCGAGTGTAATAAAATAATGGTTATTGGATATTTATAATTTCCAACCATTGCTGGATAAATCGGGGATGTTATAGTTCTCCCATGGATGAATTTTATGACTCCTTTGAGAATCCTTTTTTATAAAAATATAATTTAAAATATTTACATAATAGTGTATCTTTTTTACAATATCATGTAAATAGATATTAACATAATATTTATGTTGACAATCCTTAGTAAGGGAAAAATATTATGACGAAGTCCTCCAAATAATACAAAGTATCAAGGTGAATCTAAAAGAATTAAAAGTAATTAAAATTACAAGGGACCTATAGGGAGTATCTTGGAGAAAAAACTATGCCGAGTAGCTATGCAACAGACCTATTCCAAGGAGCTACCTGATAGAGCTACACATCAAGATGTTTTATATACCCCTATGCGGAGGATCTACATGAAGGAACTATGCCTCCGACATACATCGATGAACTCCTTTCGACCAAATCCCCTCCTTGACTACAAATAATACCCTTGGGCTCCTCAGTTGAAGACTGAAAAAAGTTAAAAGAAACTCTTGAAGTTCCCATTGAGTAGCTCTTTCACCCAGGTCCCCCAAATTTTCTCTGGTGTCTCTCTAAAACATGAGAGAATAGAGAATTTGATGTGATAGTACATTTTGACATCCTTTCATAGTTTTGAATCTTACATAGGCTTGGTTCTCTTATGTTAAGAACTTATTTAGTCATCACTAGGACCTGCGTGACACACCTATGAAACATACCTATGCAGTGTCCCTACATGACATACTTATGATATATAGCTACGCAGCATAGTTGCACATAGGGCCTACACATCACCTTTTAAACCCCCATAAAATACTCTCATGGTTGGGTATCTATTTCCTTGTCTCCCTTATCTGAAAGGGACTAAGTTGAAGAATGCACTAAAACCTCCCAACATATCAAACCTTTAGGATGGGAACTTCAGCGTGTCTCCTATTTTGGTTTTTATATCAACAGTTAGAGTTTTCTTATATTCTTCTACTAAGGGATTCAAGATCCTAGTGATTTTGTAGGTTTGTATATATATGTTCACATGTATCCTTACCATAGAGATAATGTTGGGATGTTCCGTGTCATAGATTTTTGGAATGGGAATTTGACCTACCCTTCTCATATTTTTGACTCAGAGCCTCCAGTTACCAAAAGAGAGAGTGAGGGTCAAACTTTCTTTTCCATTCAAACAAAGGAAATGTCTCCATCCTCTCCTAGGATCCAATCAGGTAACCCCCACTAAGTTAAGTCCCTAATAATATAAGATTCAGGACGAATGACCTCCAATTTCATCCCACAATGAAAGGTTCATTTCTCCGCGCCCTCACCCATAATATCCTTGGCATCATTCATTTTAGACACACCCTCTTCTATAAGTGGAATATAAAATGTGTAGTTTGTTGAATATTTCATTTCTGATTTTTTCTCACACCGAGCGTGACTCACGTGGGCTTAAAGAACATTTATGATCACAATATCCACATGATTCACCACATCTTGAACTATATGAACTCTGATTCCCATCATAATTGAGATAAATAGGAATCCTTCACTAATTAATGAACAAATTGGATATCCTCTTCATGAATCTAACCCTAATTCCTATAATTTGAGGATCCTCCTTAAGAGTAAGCCTTGACCTATTTCCCTCAAAGGGTCATACACCCCTACAAGACACACCAAACTACTTGGGCTTTGATTCCCATTTAGATGTGATACGTAGTAAGCCTCCCTAATGTTCAAACCCAACACCCAAAAACAGTAATGTTATTACTTGGGCCACATTCACAATGTGGTCTAATCTAATATGGAAACTCATATCTTTTCTAGGCTCCTTGGGTTGCTTATGCAGAACTCCTACACCAAGCATTGTGTAAGCTCATTCTGCTTGGATGTGTTTACCGTATGACATTAAACTGTACAGTCAGGTCCTTATCACATGACCATAAAAGGTATGATGTGTCCTATTATGTGATACAAAACTACGATGTTTATGATTCTTTCCAAAAGGACACATAAGTAGCCCATTTATGTGTACTATCACAACATCAAACCAATATTTTGTGTCTTTGGAAAAAAATAAATTCCAAAGTTCCCAACTGTATGGCTTAAAATCCATTATTATAATAAAAATGATTAAAATAATTTCTAAATAGTATATACGAGGATACCATTGATGGAGATCCTCGAATATATAAATATATCTCCATTAATGAAGAACCTCATATACATACATATGATTATAAATTTCAAACATGCTAATAATTGACTACAAATTTCAAGGGAAACCTATGTTAAACATTTTTAATTAATAAAGATTCAGGAAAATATCATAAATCTATATGAGAGTCTTGGATTATGAAATAATTCTCTCCCAAAAGGGTGATATGAGTATGACCTCTCATCCTCTTAACCAATGTATATTCATAATTATCTTAGTTCTAAATCTAAAAAACACATATCTTTGGAATGTAGGTCCCTTTGGATAGAGACCCATTGGATGTATTCGGTTCCATAAATAAATCCAATGGAAACCACCAAGAAGTAGTGATTCCTAACAAGAACACATGTTCCGAGGAAGGATAAACACTTTGCTTTATGTTTCTAAAAAAATTATATGGCTCAATATTATTCATAGCCACGGTTGACCTTTGTGGATATTGCATTGTAGTTTTTATCATGAAATTAAATTATTTTTCATTTATTAATGTTCATAATTCTTAATCTTTTAGGGTCCACTTGGGGTGAATTTTTATCATGAAACATTTGACCCAATATTTGTGGATCTTTGACATAAATTAAAACACTAGGAGTTAAAATATTTAGTGTTAAAATCTATGGACCACTCAATAACGTATTTGAAATCACATTAATTTAATCCTTTGGGTTCAATACTATAACTACCCTATCTTAAAAACCAATAATAATGATTTAAATTAAAAGAATTTTACATTCTTACATTCCCATGATAGTTTAGGATCAGAGTTTTAGATAATTAGGACAACTGTTACATAAAAATGTATAAATTTCCAGACACTTTTTATTCTTTTAGGATGATTTACCTTGGATGAAATATTGAACTTACTTTAGTTTCCAAAATATTGTTTATCATGTGAAAAAAATTTGAAATTTTTTGATGAGCACAAAAACATTAGTATGGGATTAATAAATAAAGCCTCCTAGTCAAGTGTAAAATATGAAAAATGATAAAAATGACTATTTTTTTCATAATGAACTTTGACCATAAAATTAAATTATTACCATATATGAAAAGTAAGCATTTATCAAATAAAATTTATAAAACCAATTGATATAATAGAAAAACTACAAAGTCATCTTGAGAGAATATGAGAAAAATAGAAAAAGAATTTTCTCCAATGATACCCTTTCATTTTTAAGATATCATATTAATTCTTATTTAAATAAGAATATATTGATTTAAAACTAATGAAAATAAATGTAAAACCATGTAAGAACATTTATAATTTAAATTCATCTCATGTGATCCATCTTGTTTCACCCTTATAGAATAACACATAATTGGTTTATCTCAATCATCATTTCTTAAGAGAATAATTAATTACTAAATGAATTGGAGGGATATATCTCGAACCGTATCATCATCATATATAATTTAAAATAACCATTAAATTAACCAATAATATAAGTGATTTTATTTTTCTATCATAAGACTCATTTAAAACCATATTAAAAACTCTTTCAATTCTCTCACAAAAATAATTATAAATATCCATTTCATTAAAAAATTATCAGAAAAAATTGAATTGGATATAATATATAAAACTATATAAACATATATAGTATGATTTATAATGAATAATTACTATGATTCTATGGAATTTTAGTCATGTATTAAACATTAAAAAAACACTGTTTTCACACCATTATAATTATGTTACAATGACTAGTACAATTTATATTTGGTATTTCACTTTTTAAGACATCATAAATAAAGAAAAATATTATTTAAGAACCCTTATTTATTTATAAATAAAAATATCATTTAAAAATTATGAAAAGGACATTAAAGATAAACCATGTGGAAGAAAATATCAAAACATTTAAGAATGAGGTTTTAATGAAAAATACCTTACCTTGACTCCCTTTTTTATTCATATATTTTCTAAATACTAAATATTAAAATTATATTAACAATTTAAATTTTAAAAAATAATGTTAATCCCATGATTATTTCAATTTCATTTATTTCTATTTTCTTTTTAGTTACTAAAACATTTAATTTTACATCATATGTTTTAGGTCTTTTGATCTAAAAGAGCTTTAGTGCGTTGAACTAAGTCAAAGGTGTTGTGGTTATATAATATATATAGTATTAAAAATATTATAATTATCATATATTTATATTAAATATTATTTTAAAACTATCCATATATTGTGGTCATGAAAAAATTAAATATATCATTTCATGTGAGTTGAAATCCACACATACACATGACAGACATTTTCAATTTTATTGTAGGTAAAAAAGAAATATATCTAATAATGGTTGAAATTTACCTAAAAATGGATTTTAGATATAATATTTATTCCATAAATTATTAATTATGTCTATCCATGTGAGATGATAGTGAAAAATTAAATTAAGAGCTTTTGGGATGTAATAGTCCTTATGTTCACATGAGCAATGTTTCCATTTTCCAGTGAATTGGATAGTATAAAGGTAGGTGATATTTTATCTTTAAATAATAATACTTATTTCATAGACCGAATATATATTAAATAAATCCATATTTATGACCATCCATGTGATGTGGTGGTGAAAAAGGAAACACACCATTTGTGCAGTCAGTAGTTTGGTCATACACAAGAGAAACATTTTCATTTCATATTTGATGGAAAAGACGTAAAAAATAGATATTGTTCTAAATATTATTGTTATATAATATTTAAAATACTTATTTAATTCTATCAGTATTGGTTGAATATATTTTAATGAGTTATAAGAAGAAATAAACCTGAAATAATTTGGTTTAGACTTATACCTCCCCCTTAAATATCTTACTCTAGATTGTTTCTTAAGACATATAAGATTGATATTTTGTTGAGAACATGACCTATAGGATGTGAGGAGAATATTTGGGAATGTATTTCGGCATATATTTATTAGGATAGTGTTATCAATGCATATATATAATTTTCGATAGGAGGATCCCATTTATAAGTGAGAGGAGTGGAACACTTGTAAATATTTAGAGTCTTTTAAAAATAATAAATGTATTTCTCATGTAACATGGACCCTGATTTCTGCTATTTGAATATAGGATATATTTTGTTCTAAATCCACAAATAAATTAATATTTATACATTTTTAGATATATTTTAAACCTAATATCATAGTTTAACCTCCGATATGTTTAACCTTTTTAACCATTACCATGGTGAGAAACCACTACCACTGTAACTATTAATCATGACAAAAATGAAATTTAATTCATAAAAAATATTAAAATCATGATAAAAAATATGGAATATATTTTTTATTAATATATTTATAGAATAGTTAAGAATTTTTAAATATAAAAATAATTTTACACAAAACTCATGTATAATTATAAATTAAATGTAATTAATTATAATTGGATAAATAAAATAAAACTTATTAAAATTTTAAACTAAAATATATCATAATATTGTATTGTGAATACCTGATAAAAAGAAGAACTACAATAGTTATATTTAAATGAAAACATTACATACATTTCAGAAATATCAAATATAAATTTATTATATTAAAATTAAATTATTAAATTCATTATATTACTTATTAAAAATATATATATTTTTATGTAAAAATGTTTTTTAAACATTCAATTTACTCTTACATCAATAAAATTC
The DNA here is from genome assembly GCA_963277665.1 of Viscum album. Taxonomy (NCBI): domain Eukaryota; kingdom Viridiplantae; phylum Streptophyta; class Magnoliopsida; order Santalales; family Viscaceae; genus Viscum; species Viscum album. The sequence continues at coordinate 703,266,309 of OY728143.1, read as the reverse complement.
CATAAAATTTACAAAATTGAAAAAATCATAACTTTTCATTATTCCGCAAAAATACATAATTTTATAAAAATCATTATATCTCACCCTCAGTTGATTTTGAAATTCTAAAATCAACGATTTAGTTAATTTAATTAGATAAAGATTCATAAATTCATAAATTTTTCTTTCAAATGAAAATATTAAATATAAATAGAAACTATATTCAATGAAAAATGGAACTTTTAAACATAATGTGTTCTTAATATTATTTAATATCATTTACCAATGAGTGTAAATTTATTTATTGGATTTTCATATAATTATAATTTATTTATTTTGACCATTCATCTTGATGATATATTATTCATTTTAGAATGGTTTTTCGAAAATATTCAACACTATTCAATAAGGTATTTATTTAATGTAATATATTGTAAAATCTCATTGTGTTGTGTTATCCTCCCAAACAAAATTTCTTCCATGAAATAATTATCTCATGTCACCTATATAAGTATTTAAATCATTTTTATAATAAACTATTAATTTGTGGAAGATGAATTTGAAAACTACAAATTTAAAAAAGACAGCTAATAATGAAACCTTAAAAAGATGAAAGAAGATGAAATGAAGAGTATATGATAAATATAAATAAGGGGAAAGAATTAAATTACAATCTAAATTTATTATAATACTTTTGAATGAATTTTTTTTCCTATGTTAAGTCCCAAAAACTTATCATTTCCTATATATTTCTAACCATACATTTACTACTATGAGTCTCAATATTATGAATGAGTTTCAAAAATTATACCTTGATAACTGAGAAATATTTTTCATATAAAACTATACAATTTTATCTCTCTCTTGCATAATCCTACTGAATTATTTTACCATCATGATATAGAATAAATAATATGTACAAGATTTATTTCTTTTGATAGTATAAGAGTATTTTCATCATTTTATTATATATCATGTAGTCTTCTATCTTTCTTTCACCTTGTATTCTAAATGATCAATTACCATGATATATTTCTCATGGAAAAGTACATAAATTTACTTTTCACTAATCATAATCTCCACAAATAGATGATTAGTTATTCCTTCAGTTCCTCTATATTAACTAAAACAAAATTGTCAGTACAAGTTATGATAATATCCAATATGAATAAACCATCATATGAAGAAATTATATGTTGACTTCCAGAACCTCAATAATAACACCCAAAAATCAACAGAAATGATTCCATAAATAAATAACCCCCAAAATATTCATAATATTGTAGGAAAAATTTCAAACCCAAATATTATAATTATTTGATCACATATTCTTCAAAAATCAACTTAATAATTATCTCTAAAAAACACAAATCACTCATAAAGTCACATACAAAAAATTCGTATACCCTAATCACATAATATCTAATGTATGTTAATATTTTCCAAAAAAACATGAATCACGGTAAAGACACAATAAAATCATATAGGATTATAAAATTAAACTTAATCATTATTCCTCAATTAGTGACTACCACTAATATATAAAATCCCATACTAGAAAAAAACCTCATTAACTTGATCCATATATTATTCATAAAACTATAATGAACTTGTTAAAAAAATTATTTTAACAACCTAATCACCAAATCAAAATTTTAATCCTATTTTTATCTGTATGAAAAAATATATATCCCAAAATATATAATAGCCTTTTATCCATTTATCGTTGACATAAAATATCATATAAACCCAAAATCTTATCTTTACCTTACTACATAAATCCCAAAAATAATAATCTTTTTTCCAAATAACCATTATAGTAAAACATATGATAAGCCTAAGGGATACCTTTACCTCAATCATGTATTAAAAGACAATTAATAACCCTAAAATATCATTAATCACCTCAAAATAACATTTTAAGATCCGGACCTTATGATATGGTATGTCCCAGATTAAATTTTTGGTTTATGGAATGTATTAAGTGAGTAAGAAAGGTCTAAGGGGTATTTTAGGAGGTTTGGGGTATGAAAAGGATGGAAAATAGACCAACATGTACTAAGAGAATTGTTGGTGCATGGTTAGTGGAAATTTTATTCTATAACCACGTGATCTGCAAAAGGGGGTGCATGGTTGATGAAACCATGAAGGGTGTCCCAGGAGACCGTACATATTGATCACCACTCATACATTGGTGATCACATGACCACCACGCGATTTGTCAAACAATGTAGGTAGACAGCCAAACAATATGGCTTGGTTCCCTCTCAAACAATGGGAGACACGTGTTTGGGGCATGGTTGGGCAAAACATTGGCCATACCATGTGCCACAAAAAAAATAATGAAATTCCCATTTTCCAACCCACGTTTAAATTTTTATTCCACAATTTTTCACCCCATTAAACTTCTTAAAATGAGGGTGGTGAACCAGAATCCCCTCTTCATCGATTAGAAATTATCATTCCATTCATAGGCTTTTGAGGTGATGTTTAGTACAAATCAAAGCTCTGGGTAAAAATTTTACTATATTTACTTCGATGTTATGGAAGATGATTGGTCTGTGGTTTCCTATCCTTTTTCACCCTAAACCCATATTTTCTTGGGGGTTATTTTTAATGGTGTTTGAGTTCATTTTAGTTTGTTTAAATCATTTATTTTATTGGAGTAGATTTCAATGAACATGTGTTAGGTGTTCATAGATCTTTTACCCATTGTCACGACCTAACCCATATCGGGGCTCGAGCTGCAACTACCGCAAGCCCGCCTCCATAGGCCAGGGGCTAGCGACTAGCGCCGAAGGCACAACAGACTATGGGAGTCCTTTGTCTAAGAAATTGTACAGACACACGCAGCTAAATCAATGTAAAAGTGTAGATAAAAGAAAGAAAGATACAACACTGCTACAAAATGGAAACCAACATACATGCATCGACCTCTAACCAGTACAAGTAAAGTGCTGAAAAGTAGATTCAAAATTAAAGTGAACAGTAAAAGAGGAAAAACCTCCGCCCAACCAGAAAGGTGCCACAACCCGGCAATAGGTTAAATGAAAGTAAACCACTGGCGAGTCTCGCACATAAATGTACTACTACGGCCTCTAAACGAAGCCCAAGCTCCTGTGACCTCTATGCTCTTATGTGGTCTCGACCGACCTATCCGTCATCTGGTAAGGCACATCAAGTGAGGGAAAAGCCCAAGAAGGGGTGAGTATAAAGATACTCAGTTGGATTCCCTGAAATCTCGAGGGAGCAACAAAGGAGATACTAAAACGGTGAGCATTAGACAGAACAAGAATAGTGTAAGAGTACAAAAGAGAGAGTGCAGCTCAACCGAACAAAGAGAAGAGAAGAAGGATCGTCCAACCAAGAGGAGATAGACATGAAATTCATGTGGCATACCCTGTGCGTCTTCACCCCTCTTAGAAGGAGAGTAAATGAACCCATGGTGTGGGGAAAAAAGTAGGGTTTATATATATATGTGCTCAATAAGAAACCCGAATGAGTGTGTAATGGGATCTCTATATCCAAGCTGAGCCCAAGAAAAGTCACCAACAGTTATAAGGGTAGCCATCACCGATGCCCAAAAATCTCACACATCAAGTGGCCTCATCGTTAAACAATAGTATCAAGGGTCCCGCTCCAGTATCCATGAAGTAAAGTCACTGACTAGCCACATAGAAAGGGATAATTCTGAAAGAAATCATCAGGTATCCCACTGACCAGCCCAACTGGAGTGTAAACCCTAAGAGGTCATCGGGTAACTCACTACCCATCCCCAATGGAGGGTAAGCCCTAAATTCAACGGGTAACCCACTGCACAACCCTGCTAAAGGGTAAACCCTAAAGTCAATGGGTAACCCACTACCCAGCCCTGCTGGAGGGAAAACCCTAAGGTCAGCAGGTAACCCACTGCCCAGCCTTGCTGAAGGGTAAACCCTAAGGTAAACGGGTAACCCACTGCCCATCCCCGCTAGAGGGTAAACCTAGAACTGGTCCGACAACCTCTTACTACTCGTGTCATCACTGGGTGTCACTAACACCACTACTGTGCGTAGGTTTGGAGTGTGTCCAAGGAACCTCTAACCAATTCCCTTTCATGTTTCAACATTTAATGAGGTCTCAAAGGAGGCTCCTCTTGGCCAAATAGATTACACTGATGTAATCCTTGTGGAAAAACACGCGAGGTAGACTATTTACTCACTGGAAATGGTCTCCTGATGAAAACATTATCCAACATTGCTTTATACTCATACGACGTCTCGTGGGTCCCACACCTCAGTCCCAAAAGCGGTTGGGTGAACTATTTCATCACGATGCTCTCATAAAAACACGCCAAACTGACTATTCAAATGCCCCAAATAGACGTATGATGAAAAGGTCGTAGTACGTTGCACATAGATTAAAAGACGACTTGTGGGTCCCATGCCTCAACTCCAGCTTCAATGCCTAAAACCATCCTGGTCAAATTAGTCTCAATGCCAGGGTCACAACACCGCTGACGAAACCTAAAACGGACTCTATATGAAGAGGCTACAACTCCCCGTGTTATGCAAATGGGGCCCTATGGGGCCCCACACGTAGACCCCGAAACATGCCACGCAGATCGTACCAGTGCTTTCCTTACAAATAACCATGAGGCATAGGCTGTTCATTTTCCCTGAATTAACTTATGAAGCATAAGTCCTAAAAACGCAACATACATCTGAAAGCCCCCTCATGGGGCCCACACCTCAGCCTCGAATTTAGGCGGACAGATTGTGTCATTGCAATCCCCTTGAAAGAGTACTCAGAAACGAGTGCTCAAACCCCCCAAACGGATGTCATGTGAAAAAGTGACGTTTCACCATAAAACGTGGGATCTAAGAACTATCGGGCCCACATCTTGTCTCCAACCAGAACGCTTCGGAAAACATCTCAAAAAGTCCGCACAAGGAATGGGGTCACACTTCCACTGACGGTGAGTCAATCGAACATCCCAAACATGAGTTAGGTCCGATGCAAGATTAAATAAATAATTAGTTAGTTAATTAATTATTCGCATTAAGTGTTTCCTGCCACCGAGCAACAAAACTGAACCGCAAGGGTTTTGAATCAACTTTGGAAGGATCGTCTCAACTCCAAGGCCACAACGCCTTATATGGCACATCAAACAGACGTCCGGCTTGCGAACCACATCCATTGCAACTTTAATAACAATTTAATATTATTAAATTAAGGCATTCCATGTAACCCACCTTTGGGAACAAAACAAAAAATCCACCAAATCTATTTCAAAAATCCCATCTCGTTGACACGAACCCACAGCCGCTGACGTCGCATCATACAGACGTGTCTTTTTGAAGTTAAGGCCCCCCGAACGCAAGGGGCCCAACCGGGCCGGTTCCCCCCGGCCGGCCCGCAGCCCAACCGTGGGTCCGGCCTGACTCACCACGGCCCACCGGCTGCGGCCCGCTCGAGAAACACCGGACCCCCCCCCCCCCCTGAGGTCCGGATCTTCAAGTAGACCGGCCCTTTGGCCGCTCTTCTTCGTGTCGCGCCAGCAAGACCCGCGAGATGCAGGTCTTTTTTTGCTGCTCCCCCCAAGGTGCTTACCTCGGGGCCCTCCTACAACCGTGACCAGCCGAGGTGACCGCCGCTCGGGCTCGGTGACACCTCTTTTCGCGATGCTCCTTCCAACGTCGCCGCACACCGGGCCGCACCCTCTTTCCACTCTACGTCGCCGCGCTCCACCACCTCTCGCTCGACCTCGCCGATGCTGCAGCCTGAGACGCCCCGCTCGAAGCCTCGACCGCGAATCGGTCTCCTGATCGACTGACGCCCACCAGAGCCCTTAGTTGTGCCTCCTCCTGTAGCTACCCCATCTGTTCCAACCACACCTGATGCCGCCACCTCGTCTGAACCCCCAGCCGCACCCTCTTCATGACGACCGACCTCTGGACACCACCCTTGCTGGAGATAGACCTTGAACCAGTCCCCTCGACCTCTCTGGTGGTCGGAAAAAATTATCCGAAACCAGTTTTGGAATCCTCGGGGCTGGATCTTCACAGCATCGCCCCTCCCTTGTCGATCCGTCACATGTTTGGCGCATCCAAAAAATTTGGGGCGAAGAATGCCCAAGAACGAGAATTATAAACCGGGCTCGATCATTGACCATGTTAGTTCTTCCATCGCCCCAATTCCAAAATTATAGAATTTAAATGAAGAAAATGAAAAAAACTCAAGAAATTGATGAAGGTGGGAAAATTAATCATAAATCCTACCTCGAATCGGCCGTTCGTCATTGGCAATGCGTCCGCTGAGATCCCTCTTAGATCTATCAGAGTTCGCTCCTCAATCTGGTGAAGAACAGAGAAGAATGATGAAGAACAAGACAGAGAGAGAGAGAGAGAGAGAAGTGAAATTTGGGTTTTCCCCTAATTCCACATTCGAGAAAATTTATAAAAACTCGCTGAAACTCCACCCACGATCGCATATTCCAAAACCTCCGCACCCACTTATTTTTTATCGCTTCTAGGAAAAATGGCCCATTTTGAACTCAATAGAAGTATCATATTTCCATTCCAAAACTATTCGAAATTTATTTGAAAATAAAGATAGGGATAAAAATCACTAAGTCATTATTTTATAATGAAGATTTTTCCCCTAGGTGACATCTTTCACAGCAGGCCCACGCCCACAACTTTTTAACCCCGCCTACGGTAAACGGCACGCTCTGGACTCAACTGTTCCCTCAGATTTTTGATTCGAGCTACCGTTTTATAGGAAACACAACCCTGACATGTGCATAGTATAAAAACACCCAATATTATTATAATATTTTTTCCAGGCACACCGAGCCTCAGAATCACACGTCGTCTAAGTTACTAACTCTGGAAATATATGTAGAAATATTCCAAAGTTTGACAGGGAAAAAACAAGGTCCCTATATCATTCCCTCCATCAAGATTTTCATCCCCGAAAAACAAAACAAGGAAAAACAACATGGGATACATAGCTCACACCTAGCTCCCCCACTCCTAAGAAAACTTGCACAACACCATGTTGGCACAACACATGAACCACAAGGATGGTTCATACTCATAAGGTCTGCTAGTTTCGATGAAATGTGTAGGAAAATGCACGCACCTCATCAGCTACGACATGTGGAAGACGTCGTGCACCCACTCCTACTATTGGGAGGGTCGGGAAAGATGGTAGGAAACCTCTCAATTACTTACATGATTCCCGAACGACCCAAAGAACCTCGGGAGACTTCTCCGGTCGAACCCCTACTTTACATGTGACGACCGAAATCATGATTTCTTCCTGGAATATGATCTCTTGATTCCCTCCTACAGAATACCCATCTGGTGAAACACCCAATGATATCCAGTCACACATGTTTTCACAGTCGGTGCATCAAAACTGAGGCTCTCTGCTAAGGGAACCTGCTACAACATTGCCATTTTCCCAAAACATAGACTACCACGACATCATAGTCCTGCAGAAATTTCCACCAACATCGTCGTATCAGGTTCAAGTCTATCTGGGGGAGGACGCACCTAAGGAACGAGTGGTCTGAGGAAACACAATGCACTCTCCTATAAGATAGAGTCTCCACATTCTCAGGGCAAGGACCACCACCACGAGAACCACATAGTGAAGCTCATAGTTCGGTTTATGGGGTTTCCATCACCTCGACCTGTACTTGATAATGGTATCAAGATTGATGTTGAGCACACAAGTTTCCAATGAACACGTCAGGAGACCAAACTCATCCAACCACAAGAGGCTAGACACAGAAAGAACATGGCATACCCCACATGTCTTTTCCCCTCATATAAAGAGATTAATCTCCGAAGTAGGCACTCTTCCAAACCCAGTAGTGGCACCTCAAGAAAATGGAGGTCAAGAAGAAAATTCCCACTAGAAAATCCAGAATATGCTCTGAGACTCTACCACACAACCCCACCATGAATGCACATGTTAGAGGGAGTCATCCACCACATCTCAATACTATCCTCTTTGGGTGGAACTGACTCTCCCTCACAGTTTTGATCACATCACAAAAACACATATTAGTGGGGGAATAACCCCTTTTTTCCTGTGCATTCAAAGCTACGTCGTACAACACTAATACAGGGTTACACCGACGCCATACGTCACCCTTAGTAACCACTCGAACAAGGTGTTAGATGAAAAGCGTACCTCACGTAGTGTCTAACATGTTATACTAAGAAAAGTAGAAAAATGCATAGAGTGTACCTCTTATCATCTCATGCACTATAGGATTGTAGAAATCCATAGCACACAGCCGCCTGCGGACCCATCTGTCAGCTCCCTGAGACTGACATGGGCCGTCTAGTGGTGGTGTAAGAACCTCGAAATGTCGTCCTCCAACCACATTTATTACTTATTTTCTGCCAACACCGACTCCCTGGGGACCACCCTATCCTCACCTGGGAGTTCTCGGATCACGACACTACCTATGTCATGGCGGTGCATCTACCAACTATATAGAAAAATCAGCACATTTGGTCGATTAGACTCACGCCACATGACCTCACACCTCAGAAACATAACACTAGTCCTCCCTGGGTTGTCTCAATGCTCTATTTTGTCCCCGACCATGTGCTTGAGTCTCATCAAGGGGATACCTCTAGTGTTGAGGCCTTGCTGATCGACTTCCCTCTACCATAAATTTCTCGGTCACCTATGCCTGCTCCAACACCCAGGATGGGTGAGGATGCACAAGGGCACTACGCTGGCATGAATCTCCTCTATAGAGACCTCGCTCAAACTTCTAATCTTGGAAGTTTCCATCATGGGCCACATCCAAAGAGTTCTGAGTAAGGTCTGTGAACCTAGTCGCGTACTCAGCCACTGCCATCACTCACCGATGAATCTCTAGCTACTCCTGAAATTGTATAAAGATTAAGTAGGAGGGGTAGTAATCCTCACGAAATAGCTGCTAGACGTCACCCCATTAGAATACCAACTCATCATGCATCTGAGTAACCCTGACTCTACTAATTCCAAACTTTTTGGTGGAAAAAGACTTGCTGTCAAAGACACCATCTAACCTATCAGTGTCCGAAAAAGCCTAAAGATGCAAACCACCAACCCTATCCAATCCTTCACTTTCTGAGGCTATGGCTCACCATATAACCTCAGTGGTCTATGATGCTAGAACTCACATAGCGTGCCCAGCCTGCACTCGTCATTAGCCTTCACTGCTGGTACTATCTACTACTCCACAGGTGGAGGTGATACTACCTATCCTCCTGGTTAATGGGTAATCGTATGATGGATCTTGAAATGAGGCCTCTTCACTCACAGAATCATCATCCTGAACCAGATCTAGTATCTTGGCTATCTATCATCGTGGAGACATCCTGAATCCGATCAAGGAGTACCGTGGTAAAATGAGAATATATATATATATATCAACAACGATGGAGAGATGACTAAAGAAGGATAGTCAAAGACTCAATCCTATATGACGCACAAACCAAATTCCCTGCAAAAAGTGTCTCGGTGTTCCATGTCTACAAGAGGGTTATCAGGGTCTTGGTGAATGGATACACTGGTCGCTGCACCATCACAGGAATCCATGGCCTTAGAGCTGCTCTCGAGACACATTGACATTATTGCCCAAAAACTCAACCAATTCCTTTTTAGGGACGTCCGAACAACTCCCAAGGAATGAAACACCTCTGATACCACTTTTTCATGACCCTACCCGTACTGGGACTCAATCCGTAACTACCCCAAGCCCGCATCCACAGGCCAGGGGCTGATAACTACCGCTGAAGGCACAACAAACTAGGTGAGGCCTTTGCCTAAGAAACTGCACACACACACTCTGAGATAACTCAATGAAAAAATGCAGAGAAATGAAATAAATATACACCACTTCTACAAAAGGGAGACCAACATACATGCATCAACCTCTTAGTAGTACAAGTAAAGTGCTGAAAAGTAGACTGACAAGTAAACTAAATAGTAAAAGGGGAAAAACATGCACCCAACTAGAAAGGTGCTACAACCCGGCAATAGGTAAAATGAAAGTAAACCGCTGGTGAGTCTCGCACCTGAAAGTTCTACTATGACCACTGAATGCAGCCCAAGCTCCTATGACCTCTACACTCTTCTGTGGTCTTGACCAACCTGTCCGTCGTCTGGAAGGGCACACAAAGTGTGGGAAAATCCCAAGCTAGGGTGAGTATAAAGATACTCAGTAGGATTCCCCGAAAAATCAGGGGAGCAACAAAGGAGATACTAAAATGGAGAGTATTAGACAGAACAAGAATAGTGTAAGAGTAAAAAATAGAGAGTCCAACTCAACATGATAATAGAAAAGAAGTAGGCTCATCCAACCAAGAGGATCTAAACATTGAAAGCATGTGGAAAAACCCACGTGTCATCTACCATCCTAGAAGGAGAGTAACTGAACCCAAGGACTAGGAGAAAAAGTATGTTTCACACACACACACACACACACACACAGATATATATATATGCTCAACAAGAAACCTGGACGAGTGTGTAAAAGGATCTGTATCTCCAAGCTCAGCCGAAGTAAATTTCCCAATAGTTCTTAGGGTATCCATCACTGATGCCCCACAATCCCTCACGTCAAGTGGCCTCATCGCTAAACTATACAACCAAGGGTCCCGCTCTAGTATCCATGGAGAAAATTCACTGACTTGCCACATAGAAAGGGATGAGTTTGAAAGAGATCGTTGGGTAACACACTGCCCTGCCCAGCTGGAGGGTAAACCCTAAGAGGTTGTCGGGTAACCCACTGCCCAGCCCCATAGGAGGGTAAACCCTAAAGTCAACCGGTAACCCACTGCCCATCCCTACTTGAGGGTAAACCCTAAAGTCAATGGGTAACCCAATACCCAGCCCCACTGGAGGGTAAACCATATGGTCAATGGGTAACCCACTATCCAGCCCTACTGGAGGATGAACAATAAGGTCAATGGGTAACCCACTGCCCATCCCCACTCGATGGAAAACTCGGAACTGGTCCGATAACCCTGCAATGCCCGTGTCATCACTCGGTGTCACTAACAACGCTACCGTGCGTAGGTTCAAAGTGTGTCCAAGGAACCTCCAACCAACGCCCATTCATCATTACACATTTAATTTGGTCTCGAAAGAGGATTCGATCGCCCAAACAGATTACACCGTTTTAATCCTTGTTAAAAAACACGTGAGATAGACTATTTACTCGCTGGAGACGGGCTCCTGATGGAAAAGTTATTCGACAATGCTTTATGCTCATACGACGTATCGTGGGGCCCACACCTCGGTCCCGAAAGAGGTCGGACGAACTGCACCATCGCGATGCACTCGAAAAAACATGACAAATTGACTATTCATACGCCCCAAATGGACGTCTGATGAAAAAGTCACAGTACGCTGCACACAGCTGAAAAGATGGCTTGTGGGTCCCACACCCTAACCCTAGCTTCAATGCCTAAAACCACCCATGTAAACTTCATCTCGATGCCAGGGTGATAACGTCGTTGACGACACCTAAAATGGACTCCGGATGCAGAAGCTGCAACTCCCCGCGTCAGGAAAATGGGTCGACCCCGAAACACGCCACGCAGATCATACCATTGCGTTCCTTGCAGATAACCATGAGGCATAGGCTATTAATTTTACCTAAATGAACTTATGAATCATAAGTCGTAAAAATGCAACATACGTCCGAGAGCCGCCTCATTGGGACCCACACCTCGGGCCTGAATTTAGGCAGGCGGATTGCGTTGTCGCAATCCCCTTAGAAGAATACTCAGAAATGAGTGCTCAAAACATCCCAAAAATATGTCGAGATAAAAAGTGGTGGTTCACCGTAAAACAGGTGAACTAGTACCTGTGGGGCCCACACCTTTTCTCCATCCAAAACGCTTCAGAAATTATCTCAAAAAGTCCGCACGAGTACCGGCGTCACGCTGCCGCTGACGGCACGTCAATCGGACATCCCAAACAGGAGTTAGGTCCAACTCAAGATTAATTAATTAATTAATTAATCAATTGATTTTTCGCGTTAAGAATTCTGTTCCACCGAGAAACGATACCAAACTACAAGGTTTCCAAATCAACTTTGGAAGGACCATCTCAATTCCAGGGCCACAGCGCCTCTGACGTTGCGTCAAACGGACATCCGGCTCACAAACCACGTCCGTCACAACTTTAATAACAATTTAATATTATTAAATTATGGCGATTCAGGTCACCCAACTTTAGGAATAGAACTCAAAATAAACTAAATCCTCTTCAAAAATCTCGTCTCATGGACATGAACACCTAGCCATTGATGACGCGTCAAACGGACATGCCGTTTAGAAGTTACGGCCCCCTGAACGCAAGGGTCCCAACAGGCTGGTTCATCCCGGCCGGCCCGGTCCGATCTGCCGGCCCGCGGTCTAGCTGCAGATCCTTCCCGACTCGCCGTGGCCCACAAGCCTCGGCCCTCTCTAGAAACACCCCCCCTCGGGTCCGGTTCTAAAAGAAGACTGGCCCTTTGGCTAGTCTTCGTCACATCTTGCCAGTAGGACCCATGAGATACTGGTCCTTGTTTGCTGCCACCCCCCACGAGGTGCTGACCTTGGGGCCCTCCTCTGACCGCGACCAGCCGAGGCGACCGCTGCTCGGGCTCACCGATGCCGCCGCACACGAGGCCGCCCCCTCGTCCCACTCTAAGCTGCCGCACTCCGCCGCCTCTTGCTTGACCTCGTTGCCACCGCCGGCTCGTCTCATTCAAAGCCCCAACCACGACTCGGTCTCCTGCTCGACCAACGAAAACCATAGCCCTTAGCTCTGCCTCCTCTCGGAGCTCCCCATCTATGCCGGCCACACCCGATGCCGCCACCTCGTCCGAACCCCCGGCAACACCCGCTGCCTGATGCCCGACCTCCGACCACTACCCTTGCAAGAGCCGGAAAATCAACCGGTCCCACTGACCACTCCGGTGGTTTGAAAAAATTATCCAAAACCAGTTTCGGAATCCTTGGGTCTAGATCTTCATAGCACCGCCGCTTGCTCATCGATCCATCACGGTTTTGGCGCGTCCGAAAATTTTTGGACGAAGAACGCCCAAGAACGGGAATAAAAAAGGAGGCTTGGGCGTTGGCCATGTTCGTTCGGCCATCACCCCAATTCCAAAATTATAGAATTTAAATGACGAAAATGAAAAAAACACATGAAATTGATGAAGGTGCAGAAATTAATCAGAAATCCTACCTCAAATCAGTCATTCATCGTTGGCGACGCATCTGCTGCGATCCCTCTTCGATTCGCCAGAGTTCGCTCCACAATCCTGTGAAGAACAACGAATAACACTGAAGAACAAGAGAGAGAGAGAGAGAGAGAGAGATAGAGATAGAGAGGGGGGGGGGGAATTATGGTTTTCCCCTAATTCCACTTTCATGCAAATTTATAAAAACTCGCTGAAACGCCACCGATGGTCACGAATTCCAAAATCTCCACGCCCGCTTATTTTATATCGCGCCTAGGAAAAACACCCTATTTAGAACTCAAAAGAAGTCTTGGGTTTCCATTTTGAGACTTCATTCGAATGTTATTTGAAAATAATGCTAGTGATAAAAATCACTAAATCGTTATTTTAAAATGAAAATTTTTCCCCTGGGTAACATCTCTCATAGCAGGCCCGCACCCGCAACTTTTACACCCTGCCTAAGGTAAACGCCATGCTTCGGACGTAACTGTGCCCTTAGATTTCCGATCCAAGATACTGTTTAGGAGGAAACACAACCCCGCCATGTGCATAGTATAAAAACAATTAATATTTTTATAAAATTTATTCCAGGCACAACGGGCCTCGGAATAGCACGACGTCTTAACTCCTAGATCTGCAAATATATTTTGAAATATTCCAAAGTCTTATAGGAAACATACTGGGTCTCTACATCCATAATATTGATATTTTATATGTATAATTAGTTTTTCTATTTTCATTCGATGCTGAGTTTTAATTTTATTGAATAAGGAAAGTAATTTTGTCTTTATATATAGGTGTGAGACCCTTCACGAACCCCCATTGGGTTTGTTGATGATGTGAGACTGAATCTAGGGGTACCATAGTGTATACAAAGTCCTTGGAATTATTAAAATGGTTTGTAAACATTGGGTTAGGGAAATAATGAGTGTGAATGGGTCATGAACTGTAATTAGTATCTGGTCATGGTTATTAGGAAAATTGAATTGTTTATTTGGTTTCTTTTTTGAACTGGCTAGAATGATTCTGAAATTGTGTTAATGAGGTGTTATGGTTTTTGATCCAGTTATGGTTTTCAATGAAGGATAATGCTATTTTGAAAGTGGGAAATGATTCAAAATTATGTGTTGACATCAATGTGATATAAAAAGGAGTATTCTAAATAGAATTAAAATGATTATTTGAAATGATTTTGTGGTTCCCATTTTTGTGAATTTTTTTTTTGATTACTTAGAATGGTTGGAAATGGTAATGTTGCCCTTGGAGAATGGTTTCTTTTTTAAAAAAAGAAACATTTCGGTTTTAATGGGGGGATTTATGATGATCTTAAATGAGTATTTTTATTTTTATTTTTGTTTCATGATTTGGTTTTGAGGTTCTTTTTGGAACTTAGTGATTGAAATGATATATTATTAAATGTTATAATTTTTTAATGAAGCATTTCAATATGGTATATTGTATGGGCAACGTATCATATTGATGCTCCACTCAAACGAGTTGGGCTAAACCAATATTAGAGGCCCACCATTGTATTGATTGATTTAAGATTTTAAATAGAGCCTCTACTCCCACGAGTCAGTATAAATCAATATTATAGGGCCACCATTGTTTTGTTTGATTATAGATTTTGAACTGAGGCTCTATGATCCTAACATATAGACTGAGGTTCCCTAATAGGGTTCAGATATACTGAAGCTCATGTCTCTATGATATATTGTTTGAGTTAGGATGAATAAATGAGGTTCCATTGTCTTCACTTTTGGATTTATGTTCCCCATATCTTCCAGGCTAAACAAATTTTCTAGTCCCACCGATGTATTTGTTCATTTTGGCTGTCAAACTGAGGTTCTAATCTCTTAATGTATCAATATGGCTTAATTTTCAGACCAAGGTTGCTATGTATGTATATAAATTGATTTATCAGTGAACTCCCCTTTGTGAAAAAGTGTTTGGGACCCAGTGTTCTATGTATTTGGATCAAATCATTTTTAGAGATATTTTGTATGGTTGGTTGACCCATGGAACTTAAATGATAAAAGGATTGATTAATTAATTTTTAAATGTGAAACATGTAACTTTTTTTCCTTGTATAGTTATTTCTCCTTGGTTACCTGCATACACTATTTTACAGACATTTTGTTTCTTTATAAATTTTTGGTGCTGTCCTACTGATTTGTAGTCACATCTTAGTCAGGCTTCCATGGATCTTGGGAACCTGAGCTGATGTCACTTTTTTTAGGTATAGTTTCAGGAAAAGGACCTAGTTTATGGTTTATGCATGGGATGTTTTGTTGGAGCATGATATTTCAGGACTAAATTGCGACTCATGACCATGTCTGGGGTTCTTATATGATTTTGTAATTTTTTGAATTTATGGTTTGATTGCCTGACTTATAACGTACCCTTTATATTTTTATGTAATGAGTTTTTCAATTACATACTGGGATTTGTTCTAGATTTTCCATTAATTGATGTGGATGGTTATTTCATTTTTTGAACTTACTTTTGTTGTGGATTTAATTTGATAAGAAGGTATGGTCTCCCCATATATGTCTATTGACATGCGTGTCCAGTTGGAATCCTCAGGCATAGAGGGTGGTGCACCTGAGGTTATGAGAAGAATTGACTCAGGGAAGAAAATAGTGTGGTTATCGGTCTAGGGACCTTACAAAGTTGTATCAAAATGGTGTATTTTCTTACAATTTGTGCATGGTAGATATGAAAATATGATCTTATTGGGGCTTTATAGTTTACTCATGTTATGGTGCCTATTGACCGATGAAAATGTAAAACCAAAGTTTCAAGGGGTGAATTGATGTTGTATGTTTTGCTTTTACAGTTGGTTGATAATTCCAACTTGAGTGGTGCACTTGTATGTGGTGTTATTGATTTGTGATTTTTTATCTGTTATCCTAGTATGCAAAGAGAGGGAGTGTGAGTTCATGAACACTGCTAGACACATAGTACTGATAGTTCATATGTATGTTTCTAGTGATAGATAATTCCCTAGGATTCATATACTAGTATTTTACTCTTTATATGTGGTTTTGGACTATTGGTTTTTCATGAAACTTTTATTAATGAAAAAATTGAAATATGATTTTTAATAAATATTTTATTTTTGAAATATTGTTAACCAAAATGTTTTTTAATGTTTAAATCCTTAGGTTTTAGAAAATAGATGTTTTTAAAAGGTTAGCCATGGGTTTTAAATGGTAATTATTAATTAAGAAGGGAAATTGGAAATGATGGACCCTATAGGGAAACCAGAAATTGGTATCCCTAGTATTACATTTTAACCCTATGTATGGGTGGTTGGGAAGTGAGAGTTCCATTATTTGAGACATTGGTATTGGTTCATGAGGATTTTATGGGTATTGATGTTTGGTAAATGAGATTTTCTTCTTGTGCCCTAGGTAGGGATGTGGCCATTGGGTTTTGAGATGTTGTCCTGTAATATGACTATTGTAACACTTGTTGGCCATGATCATGCAGGTTGTATGTTTGTACCTAATGATAGTACATGGGTTTTGGTGACCTTTATAGGTCATGATCAAGAATTTTTTATTTTGGACCCTTGAGTGGGTGTTTAGATTATAGTGAATATGTGTTTCTTTTAGAATATGTGATGTAAAAATAGGACTAAATGATTATTAGGGTGTGTTACACACAATGTGTTTTGGATTGGGGGTAGGACTACCAATCATGAGTAGTGATTTGATTGATATTTTACATTTATAGATTGGAGAGATATCCAATAAACTGTGTTTTACATTACTCTAGTTTAGGGAGTTGGTATCATTTTTCATTCAGGCTATCTCATTAGAGGTGTCGATAGGGATTCTAGTTATTTTGGGCATTAATGGAACAAGTGGATGTCTTAGACATTTATGTTGGCACACAAAGAGTGTTTTATAAATTAGGTTTGTCTTATAAGGATAAGTTGGAAAGATAATGTTTTTGGAAACACAAGTCAAGTTATTTTTATGAGTTTATAGTAATGGAGAATCAAAGGTAGCCTCATGGGAGGTTGGACCAACATTACAGGCACCTTAGAATGAGAAGAACATGGGATGATTCAGAGGTTGAATTGATTCATAGGAAGTTCCATCGAATTTGGTAAAGGTGTATGGTTATTCCATGGTTTCCATCTTAGGGAGGCACCTGAGTTCATGTGGTTGGTTGTAAGGCTGGTTTGATTAGAAATATCGTTAGGGTTCTAGCCTGATGGAGTAGATAAATCTAATGAAGGAATCAGGTTGATTTGAGTGGACAAGACAACGGTGACCAAAGCATGTATGGAAGATTTTCATATGGAAGTGATGCTCGTGATGAGGGATGATATCATTTTTGGGACTATTTATGTAATGTTTTGGGTCATTTAAATGGGAAACTTAAGAATTACTCGATTACAATTGTAGAGACCTGAATATTGACATACATGGACATTACATTACTTTTGCGGAATACATAATACATAACAAAAATAGACACAAAAGGATTTTAGTAGTTTAGTGTCTTTAGAAACTTGGAATATAAACTTCTAATCATGTTGAAAGATCTTCATCAACTCCCATAACGATCTTCCCCTTTTTGATTCCTTACCTAAAACCTTTCATTATTTCCTGGGGAAAATAAAACATAAAAAGGGTGAGCTAAAATTCTCAGTAATGGAAAACAGAGAGAACATAAAACAATCCATAAACATTTGAAAGAAAAAACTTGAACATGAAATTTAAACATAAAAATCTTGAGAAAAGACATAAATCGTGGAAGTAAGGCATATATAATAATGGAACATCAATCATCATAAAATATAATGGGAATAAAACATGTAATTGTGGCAACCATTCAACACATGTTATGATTTCGATAGTAGCCAAGGCATTGCTGCCAAGACCATCTTAGTGGACAAAGTCCCTTTCATATCGAGTTCACTCCTCATTTTAGTCCTGTAACACTGAACAGGGTTAACTTACCATTCCATCCATGTCTATCTAATGAGATATAAATATTTACCCAATACATTATAGGGAGATATAGGTTCCACCCATCTCAAAATGAAATCATTCTTACTTGATCCACAAAATAAACATACATCATTCATAATAACCCAACGAATAAAATGGGTTTCATAAACATCATCCCATCATCACATAATCCATATAAAAGTAATGGATATCATTTCATAATAATAGAAGTGAAACCATGTAAATCATAGAGACATTATACAAGAATCATACACCTATGAAATAATGTCATCTTATATTGAAAATGGTTTTGATAAAACACTTGAAATGAATTCTTGAGGAAAATATCCTTTCTTCTTCCAAATCAATTTATTTTCACAAAACATCATGAAATTTTTAAAGAAACAGATTTTGTTGTAAATATTCATGAAATCTTTTGGAGGAATCTTTATGAAAATAAGGATTTATAAAACCGTAAAAATCCTATCATGCTGTATAAGATAAAAAACATTCTCCTTTTACATTTGTCGGAAAAGTCAAAAAGTACCTCGTAACGCAAACAAAAGAAAGATTCCTTACATACCATGTAGTAAAAGTAAAAATGGGTAAAAAGGACATTAAAAATACATAAAAACACTTTTAGAAAACATGGACATGGAAGATAACAATAACCCCAGTAAATACTTATGTATAAGCAATCTCGTATAAAAATGAGATTTTCAAAATTATCCCTTACCTTAGGTCTGATATGCTTCGTATGTATCCGAACCTCTTGTATAATGATTTAAATAATGTCATTGACTTATTATAAAATTATATTCATTGTTATGATATCATATATGGTTCACTTATGACTTTATATTACCCGTTCTTTTGTAAATTCCATGTTCAAGTAGAATTTTGGGTAAAATCGTTACATTTATCGTACGTATTTCGACTTGTTGTTCTTGATATTATTACTTATATACAGATTTACATAATTCTAGAATTTAAAACATGATTTATATATAATATATATTCAGCATATACATATATATATATATATATATGATAGATCGATAAATGGAATGAAATACACCGTTCATGGAGACGGTAGACCATACGTACGTATGGACGCTGTTTTCGATTTTTTATTGAATTGAATGGAATTAAGTAAATGATATAAACATATATATATACATAAATATAGTATCATTATTATTTCATATATTTCATTAGTATTCATTATATATAGTTTATAATCATTCATGAATGGTTTACATGGAGAATAAATCTCATCGCGTTGTGGAGACGGTAGTCCGAACGTACGCACTAGCGATGATATCATTCCCATGATCGTGGAATTTTATTGAAGAATATGTATAATATTTCATAATAAATATAAATTTACAATAATAATATCTATTTATTTATTTACACCCTTTTACCCATCCAAGTAAGGTGGTGGTCAAAAACAGATTACACCACGGTGTGGAGACGATATTTTGTACGTACGCACGCGCGGTGATTTCATTTTCCGTAGGATGGAAAAAAAGTGAAATAAGGTTTTTTCATATTTATAATAACATATAAGTATATAATTAATAATTTTTTTATTACGTTATAATGATAAAACTGAAGAATAAGAAGTAGAAGAAGGAAGAAACTTGAGAGAATCGGAAGAAGAGATTACCTCTTCTTCGACGCACCTCCTTTAAGCCTTCTCTTAAAGAAGTAGAGTTGGTCTTTTGAGAATACCAGAACCTCAAAAATGTTTCTAGGGAATTGTAGAAGAGAAATGGGTAGGGGTTGGCCAAGCTTCAAGGCTCAAAATTGTGTGAAGAGAAGAGGGAAGGGGTGCTCTTTTTATAAGGGAGGAGAAAGGCACCTTTGTAAATCCTAAAAATCGTAATTTATAATAAATCTAACCCCACTTAAAAACCACCAAAAATGACTCATATTACAAGATTATATGATATAGGGTTGTAATATCATCAACCATTAAAATTTATACAGGTAGGGAATTTATTTTAAACATTATCAACGTGATCTATCTTTTTTTAATCTATTAAATTTTATTTGTGGTAATAAGATTCTAAATTTTAAATTGTTATAAATAATTAATTATTTTCTGTGAATTATCCATAATTAGAAACTTTATTACATTTTAGACTATATAAATTTCAATTTATAATTTTTAAATATTTTTGTGATTTTTAAACAATTTAATAATATGTTATTTTTATAAAATAACAATAGTGTCAATTTTGACACTATTCATTTATTTGAATTTAAATAAAATCCACACAGTGGATATATTCTAAATAAAATATTTAATAGGTTTACAACATGTCATAGTAGTCTAGAAAATTAGTAGAGAACATTAAATAGTTCATATAATATTTATTTTACTATTTGTAATACCATTTATTTGATATTTCTCTTAATAAAATAATTACTACAACATTTTTGTATAATTATTAAATATACTTATTTGTTTTATAAAAATTAAAAATAAAATACTAGGATGAATATAAATCTTATATATTTTTTAATAATACATTTATTCGGATTTATCTTGTAAATACTTAAATTTTAAAATGTTATATTTATTAAATTATGAAGGTGACAACTTTGACATCATATAAAATAAAATATTATAAGAGTCATAATCACTTTTTTAAGACTCCAAACGGTCATATATTCGGTCATTGGATGATTATGGTGTATATATACACTACCAATATGTTTTGGTCTGGTTTGTGAGTCCTTTAATATGTATTACTATTTCAATAAAAACAATATTATTGATTTTTTTACTAAATAAATAATTTCTCCATCATTAATGTATAAGCTAATAAGGTAATTACATAACTCTTAAAAATTACAAATAAATTACCATGATAAAGAAAAAAAAATTCGCTTTCAAATGAGTATTTATAACTGAATTTATATTCTGTATAACCTTATATTAAAAATACTTTAATAATTAATGTTTGAGTGAGACATATTTCACTTACCTTTAAATAAAATAAACTAAAGGTCTTAATCACCTCCAAGTGGGTTATAATGGATTCCATTTTGACCCAAATTTTAATTAGGACAAAATATAATTATTCAATTGTATTAAGACAAGTTTTAGGGTAATTTTATAATATTATATTTACCCTTAATTACCTGATTTACCTTTTACTATGGTAAATAAAATTTACCGTAGTTACTATTCATAATGCCCAAAAATAAAAAGTAGTCTATTACTATAATTTGGACCCACTGATTCTAAATATGGAATCCATTTTTTCAATTTCAATACAAAGAAGTTGTAGAAATTAAATCTTAATTTATCTCGTTGTCGAAAGAAACTGCGTTTTTGTTTAAAACATTGCAAAAGATTAAATTGATTTAACCTACGAATTCAATGTAAAATCAATGATAATGACATAAATTATATTAAATGGTAAGAATATATTCTATTTATACTTTAAAACCATTCAATATTATAATTTAAGCATATAAATTATTACGATGAAAGAAGTTGTTTTAAATTAAAATATAGTGTGTTTTTACTATTCATTAAAATAAAAAAGTTATCAGAAAAATATCCAAAATTTATCCAAAGTAAATTTTTATATCATGATTCCAAATAATAATTTTATTTTTTAAAATTGAATTTATAAAAATGTCAAAAACTATATTTAAAGTGGGTGTGCCATCAAAAGATGGAAAAACTGCATTTTTTTGAAAAAAAATTTATTTTACATGAAAATTTTATTTTGTTCTCATACCATGTTCTAGAAAATATGTAAGGTGAATAATAATGTTATAAAATTAAAAATGTAGTTAATACTATTCATAACGGCTAGTTCTTAATAATATTATAACCATATATCGTTGTTTAGTGAAACCCGGTATTGCGTACAACACACGCTTTCGAAGAAGGTCGAGATTGCGTGTAATGCAAGCAAAGTCAGGGTTGCATGTAGTGCAAGACTTCATTGTTGTTTTGTTTAACAGAATCCAACTGTATTTCATTTATACATTGAATATATATATACACACATATATATATTCACTCAATGTTTCGAACTTGAAATTGTGTGTAACACGATCCAAGAATAGTGTTGCGTATACTGAAAACTAATATGGTGTTGTGTATAGTACGAGATAATCTTGGTGTACTGTAAAACAGAATATTAAAAAGAATATATCTTATAAAATATTGGGGTGTTACATTCTACCCCCCTTAAAATGATTTTCTCCCTCAAAATTCATCGGGGTTATAAATAGTTTTCTACTTGAATATTTCTTTAATTGAAACCCACAACGTAAAAAGAAATACAAAAAATTATCTTTAAAAAATAAAGTATGAAATGTAACGGTTACCCAAATAAAATAATCACTGGGTTTCCACATAGGAGAAAATAGGTGAAAATAATGATATGGAAGAGAAATCTAACCATCAAGTTCTGATGGAGAGTGGTAGATAACATGGCGATGAAAAAGCCAACAATCAGAAAGCCATAGATTTGTGATGATCTAAAGAACCATCTGATTCATCGAATATAAGGGAACTAGGAAAACATTTTTTGTTTTCAAGATCATTTCCCTAAAGTTGAAGAAATTGGAATTATAAGAAATACTTTCGTGATTTTGGTACAGTCTCACCGTTGGTCATTCCTTGGACAATTTCCACTTCATCTCTTAAAGAAATGAAGTTGAATTTGTCATTCGTGAAGTGTTAGCAGATCATGTGATAGAATGATGAGTCATTCCATCTGTCTCAAATAAAAGGTTAGAAAAAGTTATCAAAAATACATAAGTCCATCTATGGTGAGATTAATCATATATAGTTCCTAAAATGGACTTATACTTCATATATCATACTTCTTAATATAATAAAACTAGTTTTTACTAACCATGGACTTCCTGTAGGCCAATGGTAGGAGATAAAGGCATGTTGCACTTCGTTTGTGGGTTCAATTCACATAACCTTGTCCGATGTGACAGGTTGTCACCCGTCCTCCAGGTTGTCTTTTTTTCTAAAACCATACTATCATAATATCAAAAAGATACATCCTTAAGAAATACAATCTGATGTCCAACTTAATCCATTCCAACCTTTAGGCTTTTCTAAAATACTTCTCTCTAATCTTATATTACAAAGAGAATGATTACAAAAAATTTCATATAACAAGCACGTGAATACCATCATTTATCCCTCATATATCACAAGATATATCTTTTTGATCGCATTCCAAACATGTGAATATCTTAATCTTGTATTCTCATGAAAAAATGAATACCCATTGAACCTTACTGAAAACATGAATGCTGTAAAAATTTAACTCTTTCCACATACCAAAATCCCAAAATTTCGATATACTTTAACCATGGTATCACTTTTTCCTTATATCAGTCAAGAGCTCATTAATACCATCCAACATCTCATTATCTTTTTATCCCATCATTATGTGCATATTATCTACATTCCAAAAATATTTTAATAACCATTCATGGTTACCGTGACTATATACTCTCAAAACTCAAGAAAAGGCCATAGTGTAACAATCCTTAGATTTTTTTCATTATTTCATAGTACCAAACATTATTCTTGATAAACATACAATCATTACACTACCTTCTTAAACCATTTACCGAGCTTCAACAATTCTTTTATCTCGCATATCATTTGTAGTCTCTTCATCGTCATCAATATAACTACTACACATACGGCCATGATGATTATTTTCATGAGACATTCCCTTAGATCATTGGTTTGCATAATGACCATACATTCCACATTTAAAACATTTAACCATTGTTGATGTCGTAGCAATACCATTATCCTTGTCCATGGTGTTAACTGACCCTTTTCCTTTGCACTTACCGGCTTTGTGTCCTTTTTTTCCACACCCAAAGCATCTTCCAGGTCCTTTGAAACATTCTCCATGATGCCTCTGCCCACATGATTTACATGAGGGGAATTAAACTTTCTTTCCACTATGATCATCATGAAAACTCATCTTTCTCTTATTAGTTGAGTCAGGAAACTTACCAAAGTTGATATTATTGATCATATCATGAGATTGCTGATTAGGCATAACAACAATGTTTCGCATTCCAATTCCGATTTCATTTTCTTGATCATAAAGAATATCATTCCATTGTACATCATATTCTACATTAACATGAATCTTCTGGTTTCCAGCCATTTTCTAAAACCCAAAAAGAATTGTGTGAGAGGTATAAATCATGCTAGAAAAACAACATAATAAAGGGGAGTACATTCAATCTCTTACATCATAGGTTTAATCCTAGGTTATTCATGATTGATATCATAATTCTAGGACTATAACCGATACTTATACTTAACCTTAGGGACATCCCTGGACATACCTTAAAAATATCTCTTGGGATCTCACTAAAGTTTTCGCATCCTAGTTTCCAAAGGTTAACTAAAACATTCCTCTGATACCAACTATAGGGACCTGAATCTTGACATACATGGGCATTACATTACTTTTGCAGAATACATAATACATAACAAAAACAGACAAACATGGATTGTAGTAGTTTAGTGTGTTTGGAAACTTGGAATATAAACTTCTAATCATGTTGAAAGATCTTCAACAACTCCCATAAAGATCTTCCCCCTTTTGATTCCTTACCAAAAACCTTTCATTATTTCCTGGGGAAAATAAAACATAAAAAGGGTGAGCTAAAATTATCAGTAAGTGAAAACATAGAGAACATAAAACAATCCATAAACATTTGAAAGAAAAAACATGAACATGAAATTTAAACATAAAAATCGTGGGAAAAGACATAAATCGTGGAAGTAAGGCATATATAATAATGGAACATCAATCATGATAAAATATAATGGGAATAAAACATGTAATTGTGGAAACCATTCAGCACATATTATGATTTCGATAGTAGCCAAGGCACTTCTTCCAAAACCATCTTAGTGGACAAAGTCCCATTCTAAATCGAGTTCACTCCTCGTTTCAGTCCTATAACACTGAACAGGGTTAACTTACAGTTCCAGTCATGTCTATCTCAAGAGATATAAATCTTTACCCAATGAATTAGTGGCAGATATAGGTCCCACACATATCAATATGAAATCATTCTTACTTGTGCCACAAAATAAACATTCATCGTTCATAATAACCCAATGAATAAAAGGGGTTTCATAAACATCATCCCATCATCACATAATCTATGTAAAAGTAACGGATATCATTTCATAATTATTAAAATGGAAACCATGTAAATCATAGATACATTATACTTGAATCATACACCTATGAAATAATGTCATCTTATATGGAAAAATGGTTTTTATAAAACACTTTAAATGAATTCATGAGGAAAATAACCTTTCTTTTTCAAAATCAACTTATTTTCACAAAACGTCATGATATTTTAAAATAAATATATTTTGTTGGAAATATTAATCATATATTTTGGAAGAATATTCATGAAAATAAGGCTTTATAAAACTGTAAAAATCCATTAATGCCGTATAAGTTAAAAAAACATTCTTCTCGTACTTTTGTCAGAAAAGTCAAAAAGTACCTCGTAACGTAAACAAAAGAAAGATTCCTTACATACCATGTATAAAAGTCAAAATCGGTAAAAAGGACATTAAAAATACATAAATTTTTTTTAGAAAACATGGACATGGATGATAACAATAACCCCAGTAAATACTTACATATAAGCAATCTCCGATAAAAATGAGATTTGCAAAATTATCCCTTACCTTCGGTCTAATATGCTTCGTACATATCTGAACCTCCTGTATAATGATTTTAAATTATGTCATTGATGTAATAAAAAATCATATTCAATGTTATGATATAATATATGGTTCACTTATGACTTTATTTTACCTGTTCTTTTGTAAATTCCATGTTAAAGCAGCATTTTGGGTAAAATTGTTACATTTATCATATGTATTTCGACTTGTTGTTCTTGATATTATTACTTATATGATGATTTACATAATTCCAGAATGTAAAAAATTATTTATATATTATATATATTCATCATATACATATATATATATGATATATCGATAAATGGAATGAAATACACCATTCATGGAGACGGTAGGCCGTACGTACGCATGAACGCTGTTTTCTTTTCCTTATTGAATTGAATGGAATTAAGTGAATGACGTTCAGATATATATAAATAAATCCAGTATCATTATTATGTCATAGATTTCATTAATATTAATTATATATACTTTATAAACATTCATGAATCGTTAACATGGAGAATAAATCTCATCGCGTTGTGGAGATGGTAGTCCGTACGTACGCACGAGCTATGATATCATTCCCATGATTGTGGAATTGTATTGAAGAATATGTATAATATTTAAGAATCAATATCACCTTAAAATAATCATATATAGTTATTTATTTACACCCTTATACCCATCCATGTATGGTGGTGGTCGAAAACAGATTACACCAAGGTGTGGAGACGGTATTCCGTACGTACGCACGCGCGGTGATTTCGTTTTCCGTAGGATGGATAGAAGGTGAAATAAGGTTTTTTCATATTTATAATAACATATTAGTATATTATTAATACTGATGTTATTACTTTATAATGATACAACTAAAGAAGAAGAAGTAGAAGAAGGAAGAAACTTGAGAGAATCGGAAGAAGAGATTACCTCTTCTTCGACGCACCTCCTTTAATACTTCTCTTAAGGAAGTAGAGTTGGTCTTTTGAGAATACCATAACCTCCAGAATATTTCTAGGGAAGTGGAGAAGAAAAATTGTTAGGTTTTTTTCGATCTTCAAGGCTCCAAATGGTGTTAAGAGAAGAGGGAAGGGGTGCCCTTTTTATAAGGGAGGAGAGGGGCACCTTTGGAAATCTTAAAAACAGTAATTTATAATAGATCTAACCCCACTTATAAACCACAAAAAATGACTCATATTAGAATATTAGATGATATAGGGTTGTAATATCATAAAACAATAAAATTTAGGCATTTATGGAATTTATTTTAAACATTATCAACTTGATTTATCTTTATTTAATCTATTAAATGTTATTTAGGGTAATAAGATTCTAAATTTTAAATTGTTATAAATAATTACTTATGTGCTGTGAATTATCCATAATTAGATAATTTATTAAATTTTAGACTATAAATTTAAATTTATAATTTTTAAATATTTTTGTGATTTTTAAACAATTTAATAATATGTTATTTTTATAAAATAACAATACTGTCATTTTTGACACTATTCATTTATTTGAATTTAACTAAAATACACACAGAGGATATATTCAAACTAAAATATTTAATAGGTTCCTAACATGTCATAGAAATTTATAAAATTAGTGGAGCACATTAAATAGTTCATATAAAATTTATTTTACTATTTGTAAAACAATTTATTTTATATTTCTCTTAATAAAATAACTACTACAACATTTTTGTATAATTATTAAATATACTTATTTGTTGTATAAAAATTAAAAATAAAATAATTGGATGAAGATAAATATTATATTTTTCATAATAATACATTTAGTCAGATTTATCTTATAGAGACCGAAATTTTAAAATGTTATATTTATTAAATTTTGAACGTGACAACTTTGACATCATATAAAATAAAATAATATAAGAGTCGTAATCACTTTTATAAGACTCCAAACGGTCATATATTCGGTAATTGGATGAGTAAGGTGTATATATACACTAAAAATAAGTTTTTGTCAGGTTTTTGACTCCTTTAATATGTATTACTGTTTCAATAAAAACAATATTATTGATTTTTTTTACTAAATAAATAATTTATTCATCATTAAGGTATAAGATAATAAGGTAATTACATAACTCCTAAAAATTACAAATAAATTACCCTGATAAAGAAAAACATTTTATATTTCAAATGAGTATTTATAACCGAATTTATATTCTGTATAACCTTATATTAAAAATACTTTAATTATTAATGTTTCAGTGAGACATATTTCACTTACCTTTAAATAAAATAAACTAAAGGTCTTAATCACCTCCAAGTGGGTTCTAATGGATTCCATTTTGACCAAAATATGACTTAAGACGAAATATAATTATCCAATTGTATAAAGACAAGTGTTAGGGTAATTTTATAATATTATATTTACCCTTAATTGCCTGATTTACCTTTTACTATTGAAAATAAAATTTATTGTAGTAGTACTATTCATAATGCCCAAAAATAAAAAGTAGTCTATTAATATAATTTGGACCCACTGATTCCAAATACGGAATCCATTTTTACAAATTAAATACACAGAATCTGCATAAATTAAATTAAAATTAATCCCGTTGTCGAAAAAAATGGGTTTTTGTTTAAAACATTGCAAAAGATTGAATTGATTTAACCTACGAATTCAATGTAAAATCAATGATAATGACATAAATTATATTAAGTGGTAAAAATATATTCTATTTATACTTTAAAACCATTCAATATTATAATTTATGCATATAAATTATTATGATGAAAAAATTTGTTTTTAATTAAAATATAGCGTGTTTTTACTATTCATTAAAATATGAAAGTTATCAGAAAAATATCCAAAATTTATCGAAAGTAAATTTTTATATCCTTATTCCAAATAATAATTTTATTTTGTCAAATTGAACTTATAAACATGTCAAAAACTATATTTAAAGTGGATGCACCATCAAAAGGTGGCAAAATTGCATTTTAAAAAAAAATACATATTTTAAATGAAAACTTTATTTTGCTCTCATACCATGTTCTAGAAAATATGTAAGAAGAATAATAATGTTATAAAATTAAAATTTTAGTCAATACTATTCATAACGGCTAGTTCATAATAATATTATAACCATATATCGTTGTTTAGTGAAACCCGGTATTGCGTACAACACACGCTATCGAAGAATGTCGCGATTGCGTGTAATGCAAGCCAAGTCTGGGTTGCGTGTAGTGAAAGACTTTATTGTTGTTTTGTATAACAGAATCCAAATATATTTCATTTATACATTGAATATATATATATATACACACACACATATATATATTCACTCAATATTACGAACTTGAATTTGTGTGTAACACGATCCAAGAATAGTGTTGCGTATACTGAAAACTAATATGGTGTTGCGTATAGTACAAGATAATCTTGGTTTAGTGTACAACATAAGATTAAAAAGACCATATCTTATAAAATATTGGGGTGTTAGAACAATTGGGCTAACAGACTAGGTGTCATGAGTGGTTGTGTAATTGGATTTTTGGGCTTGTTGATGTATGACTCAAGGACTCTAGAGTTGGGTTTATTTATTGAACATTAGGATTTCTATTACATCATGAGTTTTCTTGAGGACCGAGTGTTGGGAATGTTCTGGAAATGAATAGTTACGTTTGGTATTTGTAAACAGGTGTCGCAGGAGTAACTGTCATCATTTTTGTTAGAAAAGTGGGAAGTGATGGTTATGAAAGAGACTGATTGGTTTTGGATTGGTGTGATAGAACATTTTGATTCTTTTTTCAGTAACTAAGGTCATTATGGAAGAACTCCACATGTGTGTTGGTGGTGGTGTCATAAGAGTCATTGGTTCGCATCTTCTTAGTAGGGAGTCTTGAATTGTACATGAGTTTGTTTATAAATCCCAATGGGGTTATCATGGATGGGTGTTAATGATATGTTGGTTGGTTGTAAATCTTGATACCTTCAATAGGTCAATGTTTTTACATAGTGGTAGGTATCATCGGTGAAATATAACAAGTGATGGCATTTGTCGATGAATTATTAGCATACATTTAACTAGTGATGAACATGCCAAATAACAATACATATTCTAGGGTACACTAATAGGGAACTGGTATTATGCATAGCTACATAAATGTGTTTTAATAGGATATGGTCCCTTTTTGAATTCATGCTCATAAAGTGGTATATGTGGAGCTGGATAGTGGGATGTACACTATCTACCGTTATGGGTGAGGTCATCGGGATGGACCGAAGGTCCTCAAATATCATGGGAGTCATTCTTGAAATCCAATAATGGGTAGTGGTTTCTATTTTTTTCCGTGTTCTTGGGTAATCTAGATGTTTGTGTCCTTGTTTTGGGTCCAATATGTGATTGAAGTGTGGGCCATTGTGGTTGATATTTCTTGGGGAAAGTTGTGATAATGAAACTCCCAAGGTGGGGAGCAGTGGGTATGTCATAGTTGTGTGGGGACAACTAATGAGTGGATGTTGTGGAATCCAGATGCTAATGATAAATCTAGGAAGTTCACATGTGTGTTCTTTAAGAAGGACCAAGTGCACCTTGGATATGCTGATTGATTGACCCAATCATTTGGTACGGGCTCAAGGTGGTTTTAAGTGAAATTATGGTGGTCGTGGTGGAATCATTGATGGTCGTAATAAGGCATGAAAATGATGATTTCAATGGAGGATGGGTGTAAAAACCTCATTTTTAGCCAATCATGAACACATGTATGTTTGTTTGGGTAGTGTTGGAATATCCTTTAGTGTGAGGGCCTCATGGTCATGTAATGTAGTGACATTCCAATAATGATTCTCATCATATCTAGGATTATTCAACTAGGGATGTATCAATTCGACTATGAAAAAGAACAAAATTGGTTATATGTAAAATCATTTGGTGGATGTTTTGGAATTAAAACTAAATTTTACAATTGGAAATGGGTTTTTAGGAATTATCAGGTTTCCTTTATTTGATTTATGGATGATAGAGTTTATTGTTTTCAGAATTTTGATGGGTTCTATGGAGCATGTTGTTGGATTGGAGAGTAGTGGTTGCTTTGAAAATGGAGTATTAACAGAATTGATGGGAAAAATCTATTATTAGTGTCACATTCCAATGTTATTCCTTATAGGTTAAGGATCCATGGACATATGGAAAGAGTATCATGTCAACTGTGGGAGATGGATGTTTTGGGATAAGCCAATCTGAAATGGTCTGACGCATTACGGTACATGGAAGGGACGCAGTAAATTATAAGGAAAATATGATTTGATTTATTTAATATAAATTTTATTTTGGAAACTAATTTCAACTTAGAAGAGGCCATTTTGTTCTTGTTCTGCAAATGGATGGTGTCTGCATGCCCATTCTAGGTGGTTTCGATGGAATTGACTGATGGTAGTGTTGGGAGGAGTTCATAGGGGTGTTTGGGAAAGGTTTGTGGGAAAACATGCAAGGCATGTTGTGAAAGCTAATTTGTGGTTCTGGTGTTCATTTTTTATGGTACAAGTAATCAACACCTAAAGATGCTGATGGTGGGAAAAAGCTTGTGGTGGGAATCACCATAGTGGGTAAGTGGTCGTTTGATGATGCATTCAGTGTTTCGAGTATGATAGACTCATGTAAAATCCATATTTTTGTTTTGATTTAGCCGATGAAATTTTTCTTGGGTTTTTACTGGTTTATTACCTCGAGATTAAGGTTATTCTTAGGTTGTGATTTGGATGTTAAGATGGGAAATGAATCCATGGTCCATGAATTTTTGACCGATGTAATTGGGGAAGTGTTTTTGTAAAAATGTGTTCTAACAGGTGATTCTAATCTTAGGTAATGTTAAATTTTTTAAAGGGGGTAATATGGAACAAAGATATTTGATTCATGGATTGTGGAGAGTATCAGGCCGGTATAGTGTCGATTTGAACATCCAGAATAGTTGGATGCTTTATATGAAATTTTCTTATGTCACGATTTAAGAAGTTGTGCCTTGGATTACCTATGGGTTTCTTATATGTGATATTGATTTGAGAATGATGCATCCTTTAAGGATCATTGGGTTCATGATTATTGATCACAATGGAAAATTATTCATGGATTTACTTTTTCATTGGTTCATGTTTTCATATGGCATGGTCGTGTTCTGGAGGAAACATGGGAGTTGGAAATTGATAGGTGGCCCATGTGACCCAACCATTTGTCTTGGAAGCTTGGTGATTCATTGGAATGCAGTTTGAGAATGACCAATTATTAGATGTAGTGATTATAATATCACAACCCTAAGATAAGGTAGGTCCATGATAAGAAATTTTGGTTTATGGAATGTCTATGGTGAGTATTTTTGGTTCATAAGAGTGTTTTAGATGGATATACCTACAAGAGACGGGTTAATTGTCGTTTAAAAACATTAAACAAAAAAATACCTTTCAAAGTAATATTATCAAACTCAATATTTTTCCGATGAGTAGATTTAAAGAATCAGAGTCACATTTGAGTAGATGAAATCAAAGTATGTTTTTATAATAATCACAATTACACTAATAAAAACAGATAGTATATAAAGTTAAGTACAAGGACTAAATGTAATTTATATCAACTATGGAATAGAGTTTTAAAAAATAGAAATACAATAGATATTAAAATTAATAATTACTTACAATATATATTAAAAGAATACCCTCTTTTAACCATAAGTGTAAATGCAGTCAATAACCTGGACTAAATATATCCACAGTTTTATACATACAATAAAGTATGTATTTCTTTATCTTGAAGTCCTTTAATACAATGATCGTAATAATATTTGTCTTTATATCCTAATAAACCCTTGATACGATGATTGATGTATGTCTTCTATTCCCCATAATCCCTCAACTTGATGGATGATATCCACCATCTTCTTATCCTCAGAAGCCCTCAATATTAACAATGATCAGACACATGATTATAAAATCAAATCAGATAAAAATGAAACAACCCTCAAAAGGATTCCTTAGTACTACAACACTCTAGAGTCTTACAATGAATTTGGAATGATATGTTCATCTAGTGAAAACCATAGAAAGATGGAGTTGTGAATGTGATCATCTCCAAACACTTCAAATGATAATCAATTTATAGGCGAAGCTCCAAATGTACTATTTATGAGTTTTTTACAATGTCCTTAGATTTTTAGTGATTAAAATCTGATAATGTTTTGTCATAAATAAATGTAAGATTTCATTTTGTTTTATCACTATTAAAATTCTAAAATTATTCATTATGATAGAGACAATTATTATGTATTATGATTATAAAATTTACTTAGTCCAATGAAATTTCTTATCGATTATAAATATGGTAATCGTTATTAAGGTCATTCTAATGTATTAGTACCAAAATTATCCTAATAGTTATGAATATTTTTAGTACGATAGATAAGATAAAAGTCTATCAGTGGTATGAGTAAAGGTATATAGTATTAATTATATGCGTACATTATCAAATAGATCATATTGAATAATTGTAAATTTATATTCTTAATACATTGGAACTTTTCTTTGTATGTTATAAAGTAATATTTTCTAAAAAACCATACTAAAACACATGGGATATAAATGTTTTGAAAACAAATATTTTTTAGGGTTTTTTTACTTCAAAAACTAAAGGAATAGGAAATTAATAAGAAATACTTATTTCTCCACAATATCCACCATTTTTAAATGCACAAACCAATATAATTAAATGAAAAAAACATGAAAACTTTCAACCCTCTTTTCTTTTAAGAAAAATGAAGTTATTTTTTACAACTTAACTCCTCATGTGTTGGTAACTCTTTTTTATTATGATGTAAATTATTATAACAAAACCCATTTGAAGAATACTTCTCTCATTTGAATAAAATCTTATCTACTTGAGTAAAAAATATCCCCTTATTTAAAATCCTCTCCGTTTTATAAAAAATTCTCCTTTTTTATTGTCAAAATGGAACGGCATAGAATCCAATGTTTCAAAAAATATTAGAAATAATAACATAAAAAATAATATATTGAACTATATAATTATCCTTGAATAATATAAAACAACATATATGCATTATTAATTTGAAATCATTAAAGACAAAAATATTGGATGAAAAGTATTTCATAATAAAAAAACATTTATATTTTTAACAAAATACATTCAGAGATAGAATGAATAAAAATATTCATTTTTTCTTCATTAAGATATTAATGAAGGCCCTCTTATTATTTAACTCATGCCGAGATATTTCAAGCATCATGATCTTTTATTCCAGAATGACCTACTTCATAACATTAGTTTTCAGGATTTGAACTTCTTCCTTCACAAGGATAATGTTTTATCCACAAAACCATACCCTACTATTCTCCAATTCCATACTACGAACCTTTTATTTAAAAACATTTATTTTCTCTATTTGATCATAATTAGAATCTATAAATTCTTTAAAAACATTATTATATCAGATATATTAGAATATAACTGGATAATTTTTTTTTTTCTGATTCTAACAAAAGTTTCTTAACTTCCAAAAACATTTCACCTTGTTCCCAAATATTGGAATCCAATTAGTTGAAACATTTAACCATTTGATTTTATGATATTTTGTGAGTTAATTGTAATCGTGATTTTGTTTTTTAATTTTCATGAATACGAATAAAAAATTATGTTAAAACTTTTATTGCCACTTTTTTTCACTGAGGGAATTTGGAATGAGTTGAAATCTTACTCCTAGCTTAGGAAATAATGTAATTGTCTCTTATAACTCCTCAAGGATTGAAAATTGAAATGAAAACCTTTTTTTTGTAATGGTTTCCTATTGATCCAATGACCTAGAATAATGTTTGTGAGCATTTGTTCTAATGGATTCAATACTATGTTTGGTCACATCCTTTTCTTTCTCTATTAATTTCTCTAAAATATTCTTATCATCTGAAATTCCAACAATTTGCACAAACTTACTGGATTCATCTATTTCAGATGATTTATCATGAGAATTTTGATTTTGACCTTCTTCTTTTGAATAATACTTTATTTCCACTCTTTTGATGAATTTTTTTGAACTTCTCATGAATATTTTTCATCCTCATTAGACATAAAAAGTAATTCTGATGAAGATAATGTTGATTCGGAAGATTCCTTTTGTTTTGTACCTCTATCAGTCAAAGTTTATTCGTCATCATCATATTTCATATCATACCATACTTTTTCTTCTTATTATTGTAATTCTACGTCTAGTCATTCTATTTCTTATTCATCTTTTTATTATCCAACTTCAATCTCAATATCTTCTTCGAAATTTGTGGTTATTTATAAAAAAACAATTCCAAATGATTTTTAAATAAGTTCTTTTTCAATTAATAAAAGATATTAATCTTCAATGATTATTTTTCACATTACCTTATCAACTACTGAAGGGATATCAGTAGGAAAAACTGAATTTTCTTCAAAAACAAGTCAAAATATTGGAATAACTTGATCGGTATGAGAAATCAGAAGGAATGGACTTTCATAATATTTCTCATTTCTTTTCAAAATTATTCTTATAATTATAGATTCATTCAACCGTTTCCATTGATTCTTTCATTTCTATTCTTATTATTGTTTTACTGTATGGATTTTTAGAGCCTTTTTTCTTATCATGATCTAGAACATTGTCTTGATCCCCTCATTTATTTTGGGATTAATGTAACAAAATCTTCATGACATATTCATCCGAAATTATCTTTTCTTTCATAAATTTCACATGTTGGTATGTTTATCCTTTCTCTTATTTTTAACTTCATCAACATTCCTTGATGGTTGTTCCTCTAATGTAGTTCCATAAAACTTTCAAACAAACCTTTTTTGAATAATAATCCAATTTCATCCTTGAAATTACATCTCCACAAATGAAAGAAATATTATCTCATACTGAGTAAGATTTATTTTATAATTTTAGAAGCTCCATAAATTCCACAATCATCTTGATGATTGTTATAGGAATCATTATGATATTTAACTTGATTGATGTTATATTGATATTCTTCAAAATAATGAAAATAAAATTTACCATGTTAATTTTCCTCATGTTGACAAGAAAATCAAGAATTAAAATAACAGATACTTTTATAGTGGCTCTATCACCCTTCACGGGGATAATATATCATTTAATCTATACAAAAATAACTATTCACCATTTTTATATGCGAAATATTCATTACATTCTCACTTAATGTGAAAAAATAATCATCTACATAATGTTAATTGAATGTTCCCAGACTATATGGTAACTTTTGATAAGGTAAGTCATCTTTTCCATTAGAAGGAACACCAAGAAAGTTTGCTACTGTTTTAAATGATAACTTATATCTCTTCCCCAACATGGTAATGGAAAATATATCCTTACCATATTACTTATCAAATTGAACTGATGCATAAAACTCTCTAACCACCTCTAGTTACTAAAGATCAGAATATTTATCTGGTTTCTCAACAAACACACTTTCAAAACCTTGAAAAGAAATCATCCTTTTGAATAATATTTCAAATTTATAAGAATAATAGATTCCAGTAAGTATTTACATGAAAACATACCACTTTTACTTATCATATTTTTTCCATCATAATGTGAATGAGACCAATGATAAGACAAATACAAAAATACTTGTATTGAAAGCTTTGAAGGGTGGTGAGGGGTAGTAATAAGAACCCTAAAACCCGATGTGGAATGTGGAATATACCACCGTTATATAGAAACTGGAGGAAATCATTAATCTTATTTATTGAAACTAATCATTTTTTTGAAACCCTTTCTGATCTGATGGCTGAGATTTAATCAAAGAATATTTTAAAATTTATTTGAAATCTCAAAGTTTTAAAACTTTTAATTGTATTAATAATCAATCTGATGTGGAAAACCTTTTATTTTTTTCAAAAAAATAATTGTTTTAAGAATAAAATAAAATAACAACCTAAATTATAATCTAATGTAATGACTTTGTGAAAAAAATATAAAACAATATAGTAGCACCTTTCAGAGTAGAAAGATTAATCGGTATAATTATCCTATAATTCTTATTTTTTTGTAAAATAATCAAATTGTCATAATTTTCGTATAAATTAAGATTTTGATAGTTTTATTATATAATATTATTACAATTGTTTTAAAGAAAAAATATTACGATACTTTTAATAACAAAAAATAATTTCAATAATTTTAAAAATAAAAACTAATCACAATAGTTTTAAAATGATAAATTGATTAAGATATATTCTTAGTCCTATAAATTTTTTAAAATATATTGAATCTGTGATTTAAAAAAAATGATTATGAAAAGTAATATAAAAATTATTATTGTGAAAATTTTATGAAATATTGAGTCCATAAAACTCATTAGGATACAAAAATTTTAGAAATACTAACAACATAGAAAATAAATAGTTTTTAATTACAAAATTAATGTTTTTGAAAAACATATGTACTCCCCCTGTTAAAAATTGTATATTAATGTTAGATAAATTGATAAAAGAAGAAATAGATATGAATAACTAATTAATATTGATTATTATTACAATCTGTTTAATGTTTTCAAATCTATCATAACGAAGGGGTTTAATAAAATTATCTGCATGTTGTTCTTATGATCTAATGAATTATAAAATAATGTCTCCATTAAGTGTGTTCACCCTAAGTAAATGGTTCCTTATATCTAAAATTTTATCATGTGAATTATATGTTGGTTTCTAATTAATGAAATGAAACTTGTGTTGTCACAAAGTATTTTAGTTTTAGTAAAACTCATGATATAGTTTATGAGTGTGTGTTGTATACACAAAATTTAATCACACCAAATTCCAACTACAATATATTTGGTTTCAACATTAGAATATTATAATGAGTGTTATTTCTTAGAAGAATAATAAATTAAATAATATCCGAAGAAATTTCTTGTTTCAGATGTATTATTTCTATCCATTCTACGACCACCAAAGACAGCGTCGAAAAAACATTTTAATTCAAAAACATATCTAGAATAAAAAATTATTCTAAACTCATAGTTCCCTTTAGATAATGGAAAAATAAATTTTACAGATTTAAGATGAGATTATTTCATATTAGATTGATATCTTCCAAGAATAATAAATAAATTAAAATAGGACGACTAAATTTTAAGTAAGGTAAACTTCATATCATAACATAAAAAATCATTTGATCAAATGGTTTCACAGATTCATCAAGATCTAAAGTATCAAAGGTACCAATGGGAGTAATAATAATATTAGTATTTTAATATTCAAATTTCATAGGAAGATCTTGTATGTATTTTCGTTCAGATATAAAAGTTCATTATGTATTTTACAAAATTTGAGAAATAAGAAAATATGACATCTCATCCAGCATACTCATTTAAAACTAAAAGGTTATCAAATACATAAAGGAATATATTAATGATTTATGATTTGAACCAAATATAATGTCAACAATAAAAAGTTTCACAATAAAGTTATTTTATTAACTTATTTTATAAGAAGTGTTGGATCTGCAGCTCCATTAACAGAATTATTTTGTAACAAAAGTCTAGTTGACCTATCATACCAATCCCTAAGTGATTTCTATGTCCACATAGATATTTTTTATGTATATATAAATATTTTGGATGTTTTATATTTTCAAAACCAGGGTTTTTTCTACATAAAATTCCTCCTAAACATATCCGTTATGAAAATCACACTTCACATCCATTTGAAATAGTTTGAAATTAAAGAATGTTTTAAATGATATAAGTATTATAATAGCTTGTAGTCTTGCTATGAAATATTATGTTTCTTTATAATATATTCCATACTTGGGGTATAACCATTTGAAACATTTCTATCTTTATTTCAAAATATTATTCCATTTCCATTACATTTATTTCGAATAACCTATTTTACTCTAATAGTATAATTATTATTAGGTCATTAAACTGATGTCTAGACTTTATTTCCTTAAAAATAATTATGCTCATACTATATAGCCTTAATCTAATCCTCATAACCAAAAGCCTCATTATGATACTTAGGTTCTAATTGGGATAAGAAATCCAGTTATTTAATTTCATTTCTTAGGGAACATATAGTCCTAACCAGTTGATCGACATCACCAATGATACTTTCAGTAGGATGGTTCTAATGAAAAAATTTATTTCTTGGGTTTTCAAAATTATATTCTTCAACAATAGGTAGAAAATATTCCTAAGTAATAACTTTATAAAACAATTATTGAGTTATTTCCTTATGAGAATAACTTTTTAACCATTTTTGAAAATTAGTTTTAGAAACAACATTCAAGGATATTGGTTGAGGTTTTTGAAAAAAAATGTATTGGTTTTGTCAAACATAACAAGTATTTTTTCTTCAATGGAACAATAATTTTTATTAAAAACTCTATAAGCCTAACTAGTAGTGGAATATACTAAAAATAGTCCTTCATTATATTTGGGTGAAAATGTATATAGACTACATTTAGTATTCATAAGGAATAAATTGCATCCAAATACTTTAAATTAAGAAACTTTTAGTTATATTCTTAACAACATATAATATAGATTTGTATTAAGAAATTTTCTAATTAAAACATAATTTATAGTATAGTAGGCAGTACTAACTGCTTCATCACAAAAAAATTTTAGCAACTGAGTATTCACTCATCAGAGTTCTTTTTATTTCCTGATAAATTATTTTTCTTCTTTCAAAAATACTGTTATTGAGGGGTGTTCTAGATGTTGAAATGTTATGTTCAATACCATTATTACTGTGAAATGTTTCAAAATTATAATTATCAAATTCCTCACCATAATCACAATGAATAGTTATAAAGGATAGGTTTTTCTAATTTTTAAATTTGGATACAAAATTTTTAAAATAATTAAAGGCTTTAGATTTAATTGTTAGAAAATAGACTCATTTTTATCTAGTGTAATAATAAACAAATACATATACATAGTATTTTTCACCAAAACATCTAGTTTGTGTTGGACCAAATATGTCTATGTGAACTAACTATATAGTATCAGATTTTGACACTTCACTAGTATATTAAAAAATTGAATTATGTTGCTTACCATATTAAAAATGGTAATGAATTTTTGAAGTGTCAAACCTATATTCCAGTAGATCATTAAAAAGTCATTTCTTAGAAAACATATCTATAGTTATTAGGTTACAGTGTTCTATCCTTCTATTCCATAAGTAAGATTTATCTTTCATTATAGTAAGAAAAAGTAAGTCTTCTCTCCCAAGGTCTTATATGTATAGTGAAAAAAAATTGCATGCTAATGGGCAGAAATAATAAATTTATCCTTGGAAATATGTTCTATAAACCTATCATTTATAAATTTCAGAATGTAACCTTCATCAACTAATTTACTTACGCTAAGAAGAATGTTATTAATTCCAGATAAAAATAAAAAATTTAAAATTAAGGTGTTTCTAAGAAGTACAACGTTACATATACAAATAATTTTCCCTTGAGAATTATTACTTAATGTTACTTTTCCACATTTCATCATGATTATATTCTTGAAGAAATATTTATTACAATTCATGTTCTTATAATTACCACTTTCCATGTACCAATTTTTGTTGTTGTTGGTTCTTTATTTATTTTCCTAAA
This sequence comes from Viscum album, assembly GCA_963277665.1. Classification (NCBI taxonomy): domain Eukaryota; kingdom Viridiplantae; phylum Streptophyta; class Magnoliopsida; order Santalales; family Viscaceae; genus Viscum; species Viscum album. The sequence goes on along the minus strand of OY728143.1, from coordinate 703,225,740 downwards.
AACAAAAAAATTGGTTTTTTTTTGTAACCCAACCATTCTTAGGTCCATTATTATCACAAAATAGTATTATGAGTAACCAAAATTGTTATAAAAATCAATCCTTATGAAATACTAAATATTATACTCTTGTCAAATAAAAAAAATTCTTCTAGTGACCACCAATTTGTCACTTAGTATAAACGTTCCACCTTTAAGATAGAATTAATTGTAAAAAACGTAATGTTTTTATTTATAAAACTCATTACTATATTATCACTATAAAGAATAATTTTCTTATACATTTTATCAAATATTTCCATTATAATGGTAAACATGGATAAAATATTATTTAAGATAGAAATTTAAAATTTCTATTTTACAACTAAATTTTTATCATCGTGAGTAATAGTTATGTAACTAAATTATGAAAAATTATTTTGTGAACTATTTTAATCAGAAACAAAAATTTCAAAATCATTTGAAATATATTCCTTTTAAAAATTAGTTTTATCAATATATTTTTAATGATATAATATTGAATGAAATAAAATATCAATTCTTGAATCTACATAATAATTTTTAGCTTTAGCGTTATCAATATGTTTACAAATCATTCATTTTAATTTTCTAATAGTTTTGAAGATCTTAAAACGTCATCATAATTTGGGAAGGTATTATCTTCTACTGAAGAATATTCTTCATAAAAAGATGTTGACTTTTTCTCATCAAGAAAATTTATATTTGAAGACATATTAATAAAATATTCATTAGTGTGTACCTTATTCAATAAAAATTGATTTACCATGGTTACTTTCTGAAAAATTATAATGTTTTTTATCTAGAACATTCATTATGAGAAGATTTTATTGAAGAATCTCCACCACTATCACTGCATGTGTCAGCAGCTTTCCAAACATTCAACCCTTCTAACTTATAAAATTTCGTGAATTTATATCTAAATTTATTTCTTAATATCTTTACATTTCAAAATTGAATAATTAGGTTAAATATGTCATCCTTTCTTCCATTCATAACAATTTACCTCATAAACCTTCTAATCATCATTATCCTTTTGACTCATTTTTTATCTGTATTGATAGTATTTCATAGATATTATCATGTTCATACTTCTAACCATATTTTCCAAATCATTTTATTATGGTGGTGATGAACTTGAATTGGGATCAACAAAAATCATTCTTTATTTTTGAAAATTTCACTACATTATCTAATGACTGAACTTTAGTAGGAATAATAGATGTTTTATGAAAAAGAAAATCTAATATTTTTTTATTTTTTATTTTTCATCATCTCTTTTAAAACTTCCCTCATACTGAATTAGATTACCAATTAGATCTTTTAATTTATGATTAGTAATATTTCTTTTATCATCTACAACATTTCATTTTGATTCTCACCCATTGGGTATTATTTTAATAATCTTTTGGACCAAAATTCCTACATCATGGAATTTTTCACCTAGATATTGCAAACTACTAATAATTTTCATGAAACTTTGGTGCATCTTGGAAACTATATCACCTTGTTTAAAATCAAAGGTTTGGTAACCATATATAAGAATATATCTTCTTGTTTCCATAACATTGGATGTATTAATATTTGTTACTTCTAATTTACCCCAAATACTATTTTCATCTTCATAAAATGACATATGACTTGATATATTCCTCGTTAGATAACACAATAAATTATTTTTGAATTCTTATTTTATATAATATTCTATCTTATTAGCATTAGTAAAATAAGAAACTAATTTATCAAGAATATTTTAGTTCATTGAAAGTATTAAGATGTTATCAACTCAAATGTTGATCATAAAAGTTTTTTTGCTATATATCCAATATTCATAGTCATTCCGATTAAAGATATGTGGTGGACTAGGATTCATATTATTAAGAGATCCAAAATTCATACCTTCCATCTTAATACAATAGACACTATTATCTATAAATATTTGTTAGTGCAACAATGTTTATATACAAAACATTTATAGAAAATATAAACTACTTAGAGTATATAATGAATATAAAAAATGCATCAAGTATATAAGCATTAAAAACCTCATGTGATATCAATTGTTGGATCGTAATAGTTTATTAGATAGATATACTTGTAATTGGGGTGAATTTTAGTTTAAAATTTTTAAAATATTAAACAAATTTTCCTTAAATTAATATTATTAGAATCAGAATTTTTCTAGTCATGTGAGTTAAATAATCAGAGTCATAATTGATCTCATAAAATCAAATTATTCTTTTTATCGTAATCACAATAACACAGATAAAAGAAAATTGTATGGAAATATTTGTATAATGACTAAATTTATATTACATAGAAAACATAATAGACTTATAAAAATAAGAAATATAATATATATTATAATTAAGAGACAATTACAAGATATATTAAAATAATACACTCTTTTAAATAGAAGAGTATAGGTAGACAATTACATTCACTAAAGGTATCTAATGTATTATACATACTGTAATATCTATTTTCCTTACAAGTAGATCCATTGATATAATGATCAGAATAAGATTTGAATTCTTATCCTACGAATACCTCGATTCAATGATCGTTGTTAGTTTTCCAATCCCTGGAAACCCTAGACTGGATGGATCAGATTCACCATATTCCTATACCCTGAATCCCTCAGTTGTAACAATGATCAGACATGTGTTTCCAAATAAAAATTGATTCTGATTAAAATAACCCTAACATTGAGTCTTTATAACTACAACTCTTTAAGTAATTACAAAGACTTTGGAATATGACATTCATGGAGAGATTTTGTTGATAGATTGAGTTGAAAATGTGATCTTCCCCAAAATCTTCAAAAGGTTAGCTATTTATAGATAAGAATCTAAAATTCATACTTCTTTGTTTTTTCCAATGACCTCAGGCAACTGGCTCTCCATTTATCACAATGTTATATCCTAACTAAATTTCTAACATCATTTTTAGCAACATTAAAATTATAATTGTATTCTATATGATTAAAATACTTATTATGTCTTATAATTATCATATTTAGTCATTCTGATGGAATTTCTTATCGATTATCAATATGGTAATCCTTATAAGGGACAATATGATGTAACAGTACCATTATTAGTCTGATATTAATGAATTTTTCATTATAATAGACGAGAAAAAAATCTAAATACTATTTTGAATAAAGGTAACTGATATTAATTAGACACATACTCAATATGACGGATCATATTGAATAGTTATGGCAGTATAGTTGTAACGTATTAGAACTTTTATATGAATAGTAAACAGTAATGATTCCTAAAAAACATTGTATTAAACATAGGACATAAAGTGTTAATAAAATAAGTTTAAAGAGAGTGTTTTTAATTTCCATGACTAAATGAATGTAAAAGTAAGAATTAATATGAATAAATTGACATGAATAAGAGGTCTCTCCTGTGTTATGGTGGTTTGGGAGATATATTGGTGGGAAAATGAACCAATCTATTCAGATATCATATTTAGAAAATAGTTAGCAGAAACTCTACACTATAACCATGCAGCCTACATAAGGGGTGCATGATTGAAAATCCTATGCATGGTGGATGAGTAGACCATGCATATTGAGCTCCCCTTAGTCAGTGGTTATGACATAGTCATAACACACTTTTTTCAAACCTTGTGGGTAGCCAGCCAAACCATGCGGCTTGGTTCCCTCTAAGATAGAGGGAGACACACGGTTGGTGCATAGTTTGGTCAAATATGTGACCAAACTACTGACCTTTTAGGGGTGGCGTTCTCATTTCTCTTTCTTGAGATTAAATGTTTATTCTAGGATTTATATCCCTATTTATCCCCCTACAATGTGGGTGATTAACCTATAGTGTCCTCCTCCTCTATGGGGTATTATCTTTTGATTCTTAGGAATTTGGAGTTCATTTGAGTCCAAATAGAATCTTATATTATTTCTTTGACTATATTTCCTTCCATGTTTTGGAAGAGGCATGATGTGTGGTTTCCTCCCTTTAAGATCTCTAAAACCCTATTTTACTGATTGTTCATTACTATGGTGTTTGAGGTCATTTATTTTGAATAAATGGTTTCTTCTTTATGGGTTGTTTTCTAAAAACATGGTCTTGGTGTCTTAGATATTTTCTCTATATTCATGAAGTTTTATATGTTTATATGGTTGTTCAATTTCACTAAAATTTATTTTTAATATCATTGTGAATGTAAATTAATTTGGGCCTTAGATTGAGGTGGAATACACTTCATAAACCTTGTTGGGTTCATTGATAATGTGAGATTGAATATAGGGCTATAATGGGATATGAAAAATCCTTGGAATTGGTAAAATGATTTTTAAAACATTTAGAGAGGTAAATTAAGAATTTTAATGGTTCATGAATTTCAATTTGGTATGTGGGAATGATTTTTGGGATAATTAAAATTTTTATCCTATAGATTTTGTAAAATTCTTATAAGTATTTTGAAATGGTTGAAATTAGTTGATTTTGTTTTCAATTCAATTATTCATCTCAATGAAGGATAATGATGTTTTTAAAGTGGGAAATGTTTTAAAAAAATGTGATGATCTCAATATGATTTTAAAATTGGTTTTATCAATAGATTTCAAATGTTTATTTTAAATTATTTTATTGTTCCCCTTTTTTAAAAATGCTTTACTGATTATTTTTAATGGATGGAAATGGAAAATAAATCCTTGGGGCATGGTTTTATTAATTCAAAGAGGAAGACCCATATATTAAATGGTGGATTTATGATTATCATAAATGAGTATTTGGATTTTTTGTTTTATTCAATGTTTTGGTTTTGAGGTATTTTGGGACATTATTAATTGAATTTAAATATGAGTAAATATGATCATTTATTAAATAATCATTTCCCTGTGGTAAGTTATATGAGTGCAGTATCAGACTGAGGATCTACTCTCATGGGTTGGGCATGACTGATGTTCTAGGCCCCACCAATGTATAGTTTGAGTTAGGATGTCATAGTGAGAATCTATTTTCCTAACTTTTGGATTGTTGATCCTCATTTGGATTGGGCTGGATTGATTCTCTACGCCCACTGATGTTTTCTTAGAGTTTTGATGTTGGAATGGGGAATTATGACCCAAATTATGGACCGAGGATCCTTGATTAGGATGGCCCAGACTAATTCTCTAGGAACACTGATATATTTTTTGAGTTAGGATGTCAAAATGAGGCTCTATGCTCCTAACTTATAGACTTAGGTTCTTTGATTGGGTTTGGATATACTGATTCTCGAGGTCCATCGATGTATTTTTTTAGTTAGGATGTTGGAATGAGGCTCTATACTCCAAACGTATGGACATGGATTGATTATCAAACAAAAGTTTTGATGTAAGTTGAAAAATATTTTATTATGTTAATTCCCCATTGTGAATTGGATTTTGTTACCCCATGTGTTATGGCTTTGGCTCTGTGCAAGTTCGAAACTAGTTTTCTGGGTTTTTTAACACATAAAACATAAAGTATAAAAAGGTTTGACTAAAAATTGTTTAAATTTGAAATGTGATTATTTTGTTTCCATGTTTATTTATTTATCCTTAATTACAAGCATACGCTATTTTACAGAATGATAGTTTCTTTAAAAAGAATTGGAGGTGGCCTACTAAGTTAAACTCACACCCTACCTGGGCGTCCACAGAACTTGGGTACCCAATAATATGTTACTTTCTTTCATGTATGATTGTAGGATAGGAACCAGATGTATGGTTTATTCAGGGGTTGTTTGGTTGGGGAAGGTTATATTGGGACAATGTTTGGAGTGAGGACCATGTTTGGGTTCTTTTATGGTATTTTAATTTTGGGACATTACTATACGACTTTTTGACATATTGTATACTCTTCACATTGTTATGGTATGGGTTGTTTGGTTTCTTATTTTAAAATTTTATATTATTTTTAGTTAATGATATAGTTGTTATCTCATTTATTTATATTACTTTAGTTTTGTATTTAATTTGATAAGTGGGTATAATCTCCCCATGTATATCTTTTAACCCACACTACTAGTTGGCAGCCTTTGGCATAAGGGGAGGCCCTCCTAAGGTTACGTGTTGAACTGAATAAGGTAACCAAATATAGTGGCAACTGGGCTAAGGTTGTTAGAAACATAATATCACAAAAGGGTATTTATTCCATTGAACATATGATCATCCTTAAATTTATTAACAATTAAATAAAATACCATTATATTATAACTATTGAAACCCTATATCTAGACACATTAATCATCTAACTTCCTTCTTAAACCTTTATTCATGAATTTCTATCTTATTTCTTAATAATTCTTTCATAAAATAAAAAATATGAATCATCTCATAAGAGTCATGAAACTAAATCTTATCATTATTACAACTTTGAATAGAAACAACATTATTAAAATAATTCATACCTAATATATGTTATTCATATTTTTAATAATCTTCAATGTATGAGCACTATAATCCTTTACATTTGAAATCTTAATGATCCCCTTCACGGGCATTCCACATTGGGAATCAATTTGTTTAATGTAAAAACTCCCTACATTTAAAACATTTAATTGATTACGTAAGGAGAAATATATTCCCCTTCATTACATTAATATAACTATTCATTTTTCCTTGGCTTTTCATTTCTCTATGATCTCCTTCACATTTATCAAACATATTCATATTAATTTGAGAGATTTACCTAGGTGATTATTCACACATTCCTTAAAAGTAATAAGTTGAATTTTTTTACCTTCATAATCATTTTTACAAGAACATTCATTGAACTTTTTTTGTAATTCTTTTCATTTGTAAAATCACCATGGTATGGTTTTTAATCATATATCTATATATTATTTTAGGAATAATGATAAGATTTTTCACTCCAAATCCTATCTTATTTGATTATTCAATTAGAAAACCATCACATTGTATTTTACATCCATTATTTACATAGTTTCCACTTGTATTAACAATTTTATAAAACCAAAAATATTTAGTGTGATTATATCAACAAAAATTACAATAAATCAACTTACAAGGAAGAAGAAACGCATTTGAACCCATGATCAAAAGATCCTTCCTTAATCTCATAAAAAAGTCTAAATATCTTTTTTAAAACTTAAACAATTCTTAGAAAAATAGGAATAATAATTAATTTGAAAAACTATAGAAACCTATAAGTAAATATTGATCAATAATAAATTCTATAATAGTGGTAAAAGGTATTCATATAGTAAAAATTTACATAAACAGTTTCTCATAGATTTATAAAAATTTGAAAATAACCCATACAGAAATTTTTTGGTGGATTCCTTTTTGACACATTTTATAGAATTTATAATATGTATTTAAACAATTATTTTTCGGATCATCCTTATTTTAAAGATAAAAAATTGTGTTTTTTATATTACTATTGAATTTGATGCGATATTATAGTATAATTTTTCATAAATAAATTAGGGCTAAGTGTTGATATGAGTTACCATTAGATAGACTTAATTCACTACTAGTTCATATGATTCAATACAAAACTAAGTCACATTTAGTTAAAATTGAGTTACTACCATTCATGACACACCACTAGTTCAAAATGATTCACCAAAAAACACGACTAAACAATAGATTAAAATAGGTCATCGACAGACATGACTCACCGTTAGTTCAAAATAATCCACCACCAGACATTAGTAATTGTTAGTTCGAATGAATCACTTCCTGTATGTCTCAATACCAGCCATGAGGAAACACTAGATATGATTCACCAACTGATATGAGTTACCTCCAGAGTTGTGCTACCACTAGGATGAGATACCACTATAACATCTACTATCACTATTCTTCTTATTTTTGAATTAAATGACCCCAACAACTATATTAATGAATTTAATAAAATGTGTTATATTATTATTATTTTCATAACTATTGTTGGGATTCAATAATAAAAATCAAAGTTTGTATGAGGATATAAATTATCTCTATAAATATTTTAAAACAGATGCATGAAATTCTTTATAATTTTCAGAAGATTCCCTCATTTTTATGAGTGTGCGTGATCAAGTAGTTTGAGAATTACTGAACAAACAAATAATCATCACATGATAAATTAAATTCTTCGTTCCTATTTACATTCAACTATGAATTATTAGAACTTAATGAATATCAAAATCATTAATTATATATAAAACAAAGTGAATATTACAATGCTCTGTTTTACTGCAACTTTTAGGGAAATAGTTCAAGTTTCTCGATAAGCCACATCTAAGGACTCTCGAGTAGATGAAGCACTTCAGGCAGAGAATTTTTTTTATATATCTTATTACATTTCCTTTCTATTATTTAAATTTTATTTTTTAGATATGTGTATTGTGACTTGTTTATTAATACTCACTAACTCCTGCACTATAATGGGATAATACTAGTTATTCTCTTCTATTTCTTCTTACCTGCATTCCCCTAATATTTGTGGAAGAGGTACCTATTTGGCCTATGTAGTTTTAATTCCCATTTATATTTTTTGAAGAGGTTTTTATCATTGAAATTTGAGTTGTAGTGTTTTTATACCTGATCTAGGTTCTGGAATAGATTATAGTTATATAATCTACTTGGTAGTAGGTGATTTCTAAGTGAATGGTACTGGGTCTTAGCTTGAGAATGAAGCACTTGTTTTATTTCACTCCGTGGTTTATTTTTTTTCATAATTTCGAAGATCTAACTTCATTTTTTTAAACAATGAACAAAACCTATACTTTGATAGTTATTCTTAACTAGGGCTTAAATAAGTATTTTTTCGTATAAATTGATTCTGAATGATAAATTAATTTTTCATATTGTTTTAACTAAGTATTAATCATTATTTGAGAAATATTTTAAAAGATAAAACCTATAATAAACTTGTAATTCCCCGACCCATGTTACCTAGAGTTGGTGTGTTATTACATAACATTGGCATGATCACAAGGGATCAGATCCTGAAACACCGATCAGTTTAGTAGGCTTGGAAGTACTAGATACATTCATTAGTTTTACATTACATCATTAAATAAAAACACCAACAACATTTTGTCCCCATTGACCACCCTTATATCCTTAGCCTGTCCCTCTAGGTCAAACATACAATATTTCTTCACATCATGTAAATAATAAAAAATACAGAGGGGTGAGCCCAAACACATAGAAAGGACAACAATATATCAGAAACTTTCAAAAATAAGCATAAACAATTAAGGCAATATATAAGACTAAAACAAAAGCCTTTTAAATATCAAATTATGTATAATATGGCCAATATAAATCAAATAATTCCTCTTACTTATTCACATGGATATTCTACTAGTCGAAAAATCACATGCAATATCAATAGCCAATTTCATAATGATGGAAAGCATAATGGCAGACGTTATAACCACATATTCAAGGCCTTGTGCCAAGACTAAAAATAAGATTTTGTCAAGGCCTTGTGCCAAGACACTAGTTTGTCTCATGATACCTACCGATGTATCGAGGAGCTATAGCAGGCTCCACCTGTCACTTACTGAGCCCAATGCATTCCTCATATAAAAATATTTAAATATAACATAAACATTTGTATTAATACTAGCATATGAAAGGTCAATACTTTATCCATAAACCATGAATGGTGTAAAAATAACACATCAACAGTCAAAAATATCCCAAAACCTTCAATACATTATAGAAGTTTTGTATCATAATAAATAAAATTTAACCAAGCCTAAAATCCATCAAAGGATGTTGACATATATGAAATCAAAACTTTTTTAGAGAAATATCTCTTTCTATTTTGAAATCTTTTAAAAGTAATATAATTATAAAAAACATTTATTTTGAAAATATTATTATATGATTGTATGGGAATCTTCGACGATGTTATAACGGCATAAAATAACCGCACCTGCTGTATAAGTTAAAAAAAGACATTCTTACCTTAATTTTTTCAACAAGGTCATAAAGTACCTTGTTCGGAAAAAGAAGGGAAGATTCCTTTGAAAACATATATTTTCAAATATGGTGATAAATGACTTTAACCCACAGTCTAGTAAATAGTAAAAAAAATTGACTACATTTTTAAGAAAACAGGGATGTGGATGATAAAGAGGTCATAGTAGATTCGTACGTATTAAGAACCCCAAATAAGTAAATATATTGTAGAATTAACCCTTACCTTGTACTTTTTTTAGTAAAGGGTATGTTAAACTACTATATAATAGTTAAAACATTTTTATTAAATTATAGAAATATAATATACATAAATATGATATCATATATTATCTTATAATATTTATTTGTTAATAATATTTTAATAGTATCATTGTTTCAGGTGTTAACTGATTCATTTTCATTTATATTATTGGTTACATAATCCATGTTCGTTATGGATAGGATGTATTTCATTCATATAAAGAATTATATTATGTTTATAAAAATTATTTGTAATCATAAATTGAAAATTATTCTTTAATGATTACGATGTGGAATGAATCTCATCGCGTTTGTGGAGATGGTAATCCGTATGTATGCACGAGTGAAAATATAATTATATTGATGGTGAAATCATACGTCATTGGATGGTATATCATATTTAGAGAGAATCATTAAAATTTTATATTTATTATTTTCATTAGTTATACTCATTATTATACCCATCCAATATAATGAAGTGTTTGAATAAAGAACTACACCACGGTGTGGAGACAGTAAGTCGTACATACGCACGTATGGTGACTTTGTCATTTATTGGATTGGAAGAATAAATTTTATGTTTCTAAAATATATATAATAACATAATTGTATGTAGAAGGTACTGGAGTTATTATTTTGGTATGGAATCAACAAAGAAAGAGGAAGTGTAAGAAGAAAATAACTTGAAAGAGGGTGGTGAAATTATTACCTCTTCTTCGGGTGTTTCCTTTTGAGTAGATCAAAAGGGTTTATTAGGTTGGATTTATGATCAAATTAAGGACTGTAGGTTGATTTTAAGGAAGTTAGGAGGGTATTTGGGCAGGGTTTGGCCAATACAAATGGCTTTTGAGGTGTGAAATTAAGAAAAGGGGAAGTACCCTTTTATGAGAGAGATGAGGATCACTTAAGGAAAAGTTCGAAATATTATTTTATAATAAAATTATTTTCGGTTTATAATGGATCCAAAATGATTTAATTAGATTATAATGTGGGGATGGTTAAAAACCTCTCAACCAATAGGTTTTAGACTGGTTTAGGTCACCATATAAACCTTATCTTTTAGATTTAACTCGTAGTTAAATAGTTTGACATTTACCATGTCTCTCTGTATTTTTATATTATATGGTGAATAAACTTACCATAACAAGCCTAGAGAACCCAAAGTGGTTCATTATTAATATATATAACCTTATATAATTCATTTGGATGATCCTTAGATTTTTAGGAATATTATATCAATTAATAATATAATATTTGTTTTAAAAACTAAATTATGTCAATTTTGACACTATTTAGTATTTGGTTTTTGTGAAACTCATAACAGCATGATTACTTCAAAATAAATTATTTAATAAACCCTAACATGTCATATTAACATAGAAAATTTCTGTATTTCATCATAAGTCTCAATTTGAATTTATTTGGATATTTATAATATCAATTATTTTAATATTTCATTAAAAAGGTAATTACTGCATCATCATTGTGTCATAAATAAATTAAATTATTTAATGTCTAAAATTTATAAATAAAATACCATTATGTAGGAAATAGTTTTATATTTCTAATTAATATTTATATTCAAATTTAAATTTTTTTAACCCAATATTAAAAATGGGTTAGTTATTAAACTTTGAATTTAACACTTTTAACTCTTATTTAAATAAAATAATAATAAATGCCCTAATCTAATTCAAGTAGACCAAAAGGACCATATTTTATTCATAAGGTTGTTTTTGGTCTAATTACAGTTATCCAACATAATTTGGACACGTGTTAGGTGATTATAATATCATTTTTACCCTTAATTACTCTATTTACTTTTAACTGCTGTAAATAAAAGTCAAAAGCCACTATTCACCAACAATTATTTTCATCTTATTGAACCACATTTTACATACTGATGTCAAACGTGTATCTTAGATTTTTGAAATTCAACTAACAAAAGTGGAAAAATTAAGTTTTATGCAAATTTTCAAATGCTCGAAGAAGGATTGTAAAAGATGGTAAAAAGTTCAATAAAATTTTAAATATCTAAACTTAATATAAAATGACTCCATTGAATTACATTGAACATATATAGGTATTATGTATCTATTTTGACCTAAAATAAATTAATATACAATTACTAATTACTTAAATAAAATGTCGGTTTTAAACAATAACACAATGTTTTTCACTCTTCATCAAAAATTTAAAGTTTTCAGAAAAATACAAAAAACTCACCCTAAGCTAATTTTGATATTCCAAATCCAAAAATGAAGTCAATTTTGAAAAATAAAATTTATAAAATTTAAAAAAGTGGGTTTTACTATTCATAATGGCTAGTTTGATTGGTCGTGGTGTGTTAAAACTCCATGTTGCATACAACGCAAGCTACAACATTATTCAAAGGGAAACGTACCACAGGAGCTTGGGGTGTTACATTATCCCCTCCTTAAAATAATTTTGTCCTCAAAATATCCATAAAATTACTGTATAAAAAGATTTGGGTGGTTCTTCATCATAAGTTCCTCGGGTTCCCACGTTGCCTCATCCATCTTATGGTTTCTCTATAGAACTTTTACCAGATGATTCGTCCAGTTTCTCAACACTTGTTCTCTTGTATCAAGTATTTTGACAGGTTCTTCACAATAAGATAGATTAGGTTCCAATTTAATTTCCTCATAGGTGACTACATGTGTTGGGTCGGGCATGTATTTTCTCAATTGTGATACATGGAACACATCATTAACTTTGGAGATACTTGGAGGCATTTCCAAACGATAAGCTACAACTCCAAGTTGTTCTAGAATATCGAAAGGTACGTTGTACCTTGGACTCAATTTACACTTCTTAACAAAACATATAACATCCTTCTATGGATATACCTTCAAGAAAACAAAGTCTCCTACTTGAAATTACAAATCCTTCCTTCGGTTGTCGACATTTCTCTTTTTCCTACTTTGGGATGCTTTGATGTGGGTTTGGATAAACTTCACCTTTTATATTGTTTCCTCAACAAGTTCTGGTCCTACGAGTTTTCTTTCACCAATATCATCCCAACAAGTTTGTGTAAGACATCTCTTTCTGTATAACACTTCATATGGTGCCATCTGAATACTTGAATGGAAGTTATAGTTATAGGAAAATTCTACCAGAGGTAAATATTGATTCCACATACCTTGAATGTCAACTGACAAAGATCTCAACATGTCTTCTATTGTTTCCATAGTCCGTTCTGATTGTAAATCAGTTTGAGGGTGGTAGGAAGTGCTCAAACGAAGTTTAGTATCAAAGGCCTTCGGAAGACTTTTCCAAAATCATGATGTAAAATGGGGATCATGATAAGAAATAGTCGATATGAGTACTCCATGAAGTCTAATAACTTCATTAATATATAGTCCTTCCATATGTTCAGATGGTAAATCATCTCTTATAACAAGAAAATGTGCTGACTTTGTGTGATGATAAACAATGACCTATATTGAATCATTCCTTCAAGGAGTCTTTGGTATCCCCATGACAAAGTTCGTTATAATATTATTCCATTTCCACTCAGGTATGGGAAGAATTTTCATGGCTCATCTAGGTTGTTATCTTCCAGCTTTCACTTGTTGACAAACCATACCTCATGAAACATAATCATAAATCTCCGTATTCATGTTGTCCTATAAAAAATGTTCCTTCAAGTCTCTATACATCTTGGTGCTCCCAGGGTGTATAGAGAAATTGGAGCTATGATAATCATCAAACAATTCCCTTTTAGACCAAGTATGTTAGGAACACAAAGACTCTTCCAAAATTTTATAATTCCATTTTCATATATGAAGTCACTCAATCTCTGATCATTCACTACTTTAATCTTCTTTTGAAACTCCTCATCATCAGTCTAAGAACTTTTTATCCTTTCTAGTAATGATGGTTTGGAAACCATTTGAAAAAGCATTGATGTTTTACCATCCATGGTTATTACCATATCCATCTTTATCAGATCCATGAAAATATAACCCCTTTCAACTCTCATCTTGTTCAAAACACCATGATCCATTCATCTCAAAGAATCTACCACCTTATTTTCCATACTCGGATGGTTTGTATTGTGAAATCATAATACTTGAGTAGTTAAAGACATCTCATTTGCCTCATGTTGAGTTCTTTTTGTGAGAAAATATACTTCAAACTCTTGTGATCAGTATAAATCTCACATTTCTCATTATAGAGATAGTGTCTCCATATCTTTATAGAAATGATAATAGATTCTAACTAATATCATGAGTTGAAAATTTTTCTCATGAATTTTTAGATATGGTGATGCAAAGGTAATAACACTATCATTCTGCATAAGGACACAAGGAAGTCCTTTCTTTGAAGCATCACAATAAATAACAAACCCATTGTTCCCTCATGGTAGAGTCAAGATAGAAGAATTGACTAATCTTCCCTTCGGTTCTTCAAAACATTCTTCACACTCTTTTCTCCAAACAAATTTAACCCCTTTACCTATGAGCTTGGTTAATGGGTTAGCCAACCGGGCAATATTATGGATGAAACGTCGATAATAACCTACTAAACCATTAAAAATGTGTACCCCAGTCATACTTGTCAGTGCGGTCCATTCATGGATTGCCTCTGTCTTTGAAGGATCAACATGGATTCTATCCTTATAGATAGTATGGCCAATAAAATAAAACACTTGAAGCCAAAATTCACACTTTATAAACTTTCCATATAATTCATTTCATCTGAGGGTTTTCAGAATAGTGCGCAAGTGATTTTCATGATCTTCGTAGATTTTTGAGTATACCAAGATATCCTCCATAAATACCACTAAAAAGTCATCCAGATATTCCTTGACAACTCTATTCATTAGATCCATGAAGATAGTGGGTGAATTAGTCAATCCAGAATGCATTACTGTAAACTTATAATGCATGTAACTGGTTCATAATGTTGTCTTCAGAATGTCTTTCTTCTTTACGCACATCTGATGGTATTCAGATCGAAGGTCAATCTTTATGAAATATTGAGCTCCATTAAGTTGATAAAATAAATCATCAATGTAAGGTAGGGGATACTTGTTCATTATTATTATAGAATTGATCTCCCTATAGTCAATTCACAACCTCATAGATCCATCTTTCTTCTTAACAAAAAAGGATAGGGGCTCCCCATGGAGAAACGCTAAGGAGAATAAATCCATTATTACTCAATTCCTCTAGTTGTTTCTTAAGTTTCACTAATTCCACAGTGGTCATTCTATAAGGGGTCTTCGATATGGGCCTTGAACCAGGAATTAAATCAATGGAAAACTCAATTTCTTATTTTGGAGGATGTCCATGTAAATCCTATGGAAACACATCAACATATTCTTGCACAATAAGTATGCCATATATTCAAACATTCTTTTTCTCACCCATTGTTATTTCATTCACTTACCCCCCAATAATTGAATTTAGTACAACTACTGGGGGTGGATCTAGATAAAAATCAGGTGGTGATGTTTCTACTCTAATGATAACGTACTCTTTATCATCATAAAAAATAGTAACCTCCTTCTTCTTACAATAAATTTTCGCATAATGGTCTGAAAGCCAATCCATTCTGAGGATTATATCAAAATCAATCATAGGTATAACAATTAGATCAGTATATAAAAAAATTTATATTCCCTAATGGGAACTGATTCACAAAACGTTTTTTCAATGATACTTCACTTAGGTGTTTTGACTGACAACTCCCTTGTTAAGTCAAATTGAAAATATCTAATTTTCATAGAAAACTAGGAAGATATAAAACAATTAGATGATCCAGAATCAAATAAAGAATTGGATAAACATGAGAAAACCATTAAACTACCTACCACTATGTCTTTTAGAGCTTCAACCTCAGTAGTAGTGATCACATTATCTTAGCCTTGCTCCCTTGTACTTTTATAAGGTAAGTTCCCTTGGAACTTAAGACATTCATTTGCATAATTCCCCTTTTCTCTACAATTATAGAATTCAACTTTGATAGCCTCTTTCTTCACCTTTCAATCATGAGCATGGTGGCCATTTTCACCACACTTGTAATAGACTCTCATTCCCTTCAAGTAAGTAATGGGATGTTTCTTCCCATATTTGTCACATGATGGATATTCAACTTCTTCTTTCTTCCCCATATTTCTATTTCCAGAGTTTTTAGAATATCTATTTTTCTCTTCTATTACTTTAAAGTTGTAAGACTTAGATATTTCCTTTTATGTGTTGATAGCGCATGAGAGAATGTCTTCATACGAATAGAATGATTGTGAAACTAATTCTCAATGGAGAAATGGTTTGAACCCCTCAATGAATCGATCTATCATACTCCTTGGGTTATGTATATAATCTTCCTCTTGCCTATCTATCTTTATATAGTTAGCCTCATACATTTCTACATTCTCTTCCCCCTTATTCCTTAGACTCAGAAATTATCTTTCAATATCAACTGGATGGTCATGAGGAAATTATTTTTCTAAGAAAATCTCATTAAACTCCCTCTATTCTATGTTCGATACCTCTTAATCTTCCTTTGTGTTTTGGATTAATGACCACCATTGATCTGCATCTCCCATGAGGTGATAAACTGCCATGATAACTTTTTCCTTTTCGATACTCCCCAATGCATGAAATATTTTCTCCAAGGAATTTATCCACTTCTCAGCTACTATTAGATTGGTACTCCCTTAAGATGTTTGTGGTTGTTGCCTCATGAAGCGGTCTAACATTGATCCTCTAGGTTGTGGATCAGGGTGATCCATATGGGTAAGGTTATTATTCATAACCTGAGTGAGTAGTCCCGGTATGGTGATAAGCTGATCAACACTGGCTTCATCACTAGCACCACTATAATTATCTTGATCAGGAGGGAAATACCTACATGGATTACGTGTGTTGATAAAGTTTAGATTTTGTCCACTAGGAGAAATTTATAAACAATAGAATACAGTGGATTAGTTTATGAATTACAATACATAATTCCAGACTTGTAAAACACTTAAAATAAATTGAACTATTTATGGATATAATCCATAATAATAAAAATGTTTTCTTTGAGGAGGTATGCACTAATAAATCCTTCATAATGGTTGGTAAAGAAAATGTAAATTATCCTAAACATATCCCCCAGGAGTGTGATAACCAAGACTGTAGCAAGGCCTGTTTCCATGCACCAGTTCTCATTTGAGTCTAGCTCAAAAAAATGTATTTAGGTTTTACCCATAGGTACATATGTGTAGAGCCACCTCTACCTTCTCATATCCAGACAGGGATTTATTTCTTGGAAATCTCAGATAATCTCAACATTACCAAAATTCTAGGAAGTTCTTCTATATTAATCTTTAAAGTATATCGTAGGGAAATGTTCTCTAATAATAGTTTTTATAAATCTAGATTCCAAGGTTTGTACTAAACATCCTCCGATACCAACTGTAACACCCTAATACCAATTACCTAGAGTCAGTGCATTATCACAAAACATTGGCATGATCACAAGGGGGTCAAATCCCAAAAGGCAGATCAGTTTAGTATCTTTGTTAGTACTAGATACATTCATAAGTATTAAATTACATCATGAAATAAAAATATGAACAACATTTTGTCCCCATTGACCAAAAATATATCTTTATCCTATCCCTATAGGTCAACTATAAAATATTTCTTTACATCTTGGAAAAAATAAAACATATAAAGGGGGGAGCTCAGATGCTCAGTAAGGATTACAATATAGCAAAAACTTTCATAAATAAGCATAAAAATTTAAGGAAATGTATAAGACTAAAACAGATTCCTTTTAAACATAGTCATACGCATAATATAACCAATATAAATCAAATAATTAAATTTACTTTTCTACATGGATATTCTACTTGTCGAATAATCACAAATAATATCAATAACCAATTTCATAATGATGGAATGCATGATGTCAGGCTTCATAACCACATAGTCAAGGCCTTGTGACAAGACTACTAATAAGATTTAGTCAAGGCATTGTGCTAAGATACTATTTTGTCTCATGAGACCTACCTATGCATCGAGGAGCTATAGCAGGCCCCATCCGTCCCTTACTAAGTCTGATGCATTCCTCATATGAAAAGTTTTAAACATAATAGAAATATTCATATTAAAACTAGCATACGAAATGTCAATAATTTATCTACAAACCATGAACAGTGTAAAAATAACACATCCATAGTAAAACATATCACAAACCCTTAATACAATATGGAAGATTTGTATCACAATAAATCAACTTCAAACAAGCTTAAGATTCATCAAAGTATTTTGAAATAGATGAAAACAAAACATTTTTAACGAAATATATCTTTATATATTGAAATAATTTAAAATTCATATAATTATAAAAGAAAACATTTAATTTTAAAATGTTTTTATAAGTTTTTATGGGAATCTTTGACAATGTTATAATGGTGGAAAATAACCACACCCGCCGTATAAGTTAAAAAAGACATTTTTGCCTTAATTTTGTCGAAATGGTCCTGAAGTACCTTATTTGGAAAATGATGGGAAGATTCCTTTGAAAAAATATATGGTCAAATAAGGGTATACATGACTTTAACTCATAGTATAGTAAATAGTAAAAAAATTTTTGAATTATATTTTTATGAAAACACGGATGTGGATGATAAAGAGGTCCCAGTAGATACTTACGTATTAACAACCATTGATAAGTAAGGAGATTGAAGAAATAACCCTTACATTTTAATTTACCTTAGTAGATTGTATGATAACCTACTGTATAATAGTTAAAACAATGTTATTAAATTATACAATAATCATATACATAAATATGATATCATATATGATCTTATAATATTTCTTTGTTAATAATATTTTAGTAGTATCATCGTTTCGAGTGTTAACTGATTCATTTTACTTTATATACTTGGTTACATAAGCCATGTTTTTTATGGATATGATGTATTTGATTCATATAAAAAATGGTATTATGTTCATAAAAATTATTTTTAATCATAAAATAAAAATTATTCTTTAATGATTACAATGGGGAATGAATCTCATCGCGTTCGTGGAGACAGTAATCCGTACATACACACGAGCGACAATATCATTATATTGATGATGAAATCGAATGTAATTGGATGGTATATCATATATAAATAATCATTAAAATGATATATTTATTATTTACATCAGTTATAATCATTATTATACCCATCCAAAATAATTAAGTGTTTGAATAACAAACTACACCATGACATGGAGACGGTAAGTCGTACGTACGCACGTATGGTGACATTTTCATTTATAGGATGGGTGGAATAATGAATATGGTTGTACTATATTTATAATAACATCATATTATGTTTAAGGTACTGGAGGTAATATTTTGGTATGGAATCTACAAAGAAAGAGGAAGTGGAAGAAGAAAAGAACTTTAAAGTGGGTGGTGAAATTATTACCTCTTCTTCGGGTGTTTCCTTTTTGATTTGATCAAAAAGGTTACATTGGTTGGATTTATGATAAAATTAAGTACAATAGGTAAATTTTTGTGAAGTTGGGAGGATATTTGGGTAGGTTTTGGCCGATACAAATGGCTTTGGAGGTGTGAAATTAAGAGAAGGGGAAGTACCCTTTTATAAGAGAGGTGAGGGTCACTTTAGGAATGGTTTGTAATATTAATTTATAATAAAATATTTTTCGGTTTATAATGGCTCCAAAATTATATATTTAGAGGATAAAGTGGTTATGGGTCTAAGACATTCCATCCAATATTTTTTAGACAGGTTTAGGTCACCATATAAACCTTATATTTTAGATTTAACTCTTAGTTAAATAGTTTGACATTTACCATGTCTCTTTGTATTTTCACATTAAATGGTTAATAAACATACTATAACAAGTCAAGTGAACCCAAAGTGGTTAATTATTAATATATATAACCATATATAATTCCATTGGCTGATAATTATATTTTTAGGAATATTACTTCAATTAATAATATAATATTTGTTTTTAAAACTCAATTATGTCAATTTTGACACTATTTAGTATTTGGTTTTTGTGAAAATCATAACAGGATGATTAATTAGAATAAAATTTATTTAATCAACCCTAAAATGTAATATTAACCTATAAAATTAGTTTAATTCATCAGAAGTATCAATTTACATTTATTTGTATATTTAGAATATCAATTATTTTAATATTTCATTGGTAAGGTAATTACTGCATCATCATTATGTCATAAATAAATTAATTTATTTAATGTCTAAACATTATAAATAAAATAAAATAATGTAGGAAATTTTTTTATCTTTTTAAATAATATTTAAGTCAAGTTTATATTACGTGTAACCCTATAATAAAATTGGTTTAGTTATTAAACATTGAATTTTACACTTTTAACTCTTCTTTAAATAAAATAATAATAAATGTCTTAATCTAATCCAAGTGGACCAAAAGGATTATATTTTATTACTAAGTTCATTTTTGGTCTAATTACACTTATCGAATAGAATTGTGAAATTGTTTAGTGTAGTTTTCAATATCATTTTTACCCTTAATTACCCTATTTACTTTTAAACGTGGTAAACAAAAATCAAAAGTTACTATTCACCAAAAATGATTTGCATCTTATTGAACCACATTTTACTTACTGATATCAACTGTGTCTTACGATGTTTTTAAATTCAACTCACAAAATCGGTAAAATGACGTTTTATGAAAATTTTCAAATGCTCCTCGAAGGTGGGTAAAAGACGGTAAAAAGTTCAATAAAATTTTACACATCTAAAATTATTGTAAAATGAATCCAACTAATTCTATTGAAAATATATTGGTATTATGTATCTATTTTGATCAAAAATAAATCAAAATAAAATAACTAATTACTTAAATAAAAAATTGGTTTTAAACAATAACGATGTTTTTTCACTATTCATCAAATATTGAAAGTTTTTAGACAAATCCCAAAAATTCACCCTAAGATAATTATGATATTAGAAATCCAAAAATGAAGTCCATTTTTGAAAAATAAAATTTATAAAATTTCAAAAAGTGGGTATTACTATTCATAACATCTAGTTTGATTGGGCGTGGTGTGTAAAAACTCCAAGATGCGTACAACGCAAGATACTACATTATTAAAAGGTAAATGTACCGTGGGAGATTGCTGTGTTACAAAAATAGTATTTTGACTAAATAAGAAAATTTAAATTTAAATTGGTTGATTTTATTTGAACTCATTTTGAAAGGAAATTTTTATTGCAAACAAAATTCACCACCCCCTCCCCTCTTGAGTGTCTCACTCCGACCAAAATTTGTTATCATGTTACTTTTTATTTATTTTTCAAATTATGGTTTTAGTTTTTTTAAGGATAATATTCTTATATTGTCTATAAATTTATTTCTTTATGGATAATAGACAAGCAAGTTTCACTACCAACAGAACTCCTTTTCTAAGAGGAATAACTATGCTCAATAGAAAATAATGATGGTGATTCGTTTTGAGAGAATGGGTTTTGAAATTTGGTATGATATTGCCGATAAATATGAAATACCTAAAAAACAAGAAATCGATGGGATGATCCAAGAAAATATACTTATAATTGTTACAATAATCTTATGAATCCTTTTCATTGTGCTCTGTTTGATGGGGAATTTAATAAAATAACTACATGCACAACTACTTCTAAAATATTGGATTCGTTAGCAGTTTCCCATCAAGGAAAATCTAATGATTAAGAAATTTGATTAAAAACTTATAATATTATGTATTAAAAGTTTAAGATGAAGATTGGTGATCCCATTTATGACATGTATCTCAAGTTTAACGAGATTTTAAATACAATAAAATCACCAGGGAATCTTATTTCAGATAGAGACTAAGTGGTTCGACTAATAAGATTCCTACCAAAAAGATAAAGAGTATCCTTGGTATCAATCAGATAATACTTAGATGTAATAAAGATACCTCTCTAGGATATTATTGGAAAATTACTTATGTATGAGGAATAAATTAAATAAAATTTGAAGATGATTATGAAACAAAGATAAAATCAGTATCTTTTAAATTTAGAACATTAAAACAAAGGGATAATGTTTTATCTAAAAGTTAAAGAGATGAATAATAACATGAATAAGTGATGAAGAGTTGTCCCATCTGGACATAAGATTCAATAATTTTTTTAATAAAAATAAATTCTTTATAAAACCAAGATATAATGGTGAATATAAAAATTGAGGAAGTTGGGATAAGGATTGAAAGCAATAAAATACTTCAAATGAAATCATATATTATGAATGAAAAAGGAAAGGAAATTTCAATGATTATTTTCCTAAGATGAAATAATAATAATATTATGATAAGGATAAGAAATAAATAATGAAATGAAAGAAACTTTGAGTCCTTATGATGATATCTCAAGTGATTTAGACATTACCCAAGAAGAAAAGCTTGACATATCTAATATATGTTACGTGGAAAACACATATGAGGTATCCAAAGCCTATACATATTCTCCTATACATATTTTAAATCCTTTTGGAGATGAAAGTAATGATAAAAACATTTTTATTGAGGCTATTTTTGAGAACTACAACATTCATGAAGATAAATTTAATCAAGAAAGGGATAAATTTAATACATTAAAGAAACAACATGCCTTAACTGCTAGTTTTGAGTTAGAACATACTATTGAAAAATAGAAAATTGTTATGCTGTTAAAAGACAACAATGAATTGAAATTATTTAATGTGAGAATAAAAAATGATCTAGAGATATTCACTAATGGGATAAAAACTATAACCCCAATACATGGGAAACCGATAGCTCCTAAATAAACAACTGGTATAGGATATCAACATAGAAAGATAAGAGTTGTTAAAATTAATTTTGTTCATAATTCTAGTACTATGAGATGTTTTTATTCATCTAGACACAACATAGTATTTATTTTTAAATGATTACGACATTCTTATAGAAAACCTATTAAGAAAATATGGGTTCCTAAATCATTAATTTCTATCATTTCTATACCCAAAAAAAATTTGGTACCAAATTCATTTTTGGTGTAAAATTTGTTATGTAGGAAACTATCTTGAAGAGATCCAGTAAGAACCTATGGTACCTATATTGTCTCTATTCGAGAAACAAGACTGAAGATTATTTAGTTTTCTAGAATAATATCAATGTATATGGTGGACATGTTACCTTCGGTGAAAATACTAAAGGGAAAATAACTAGCCGTTTACAAATTTGTAATTATAACAGTGTATTGATTCCAAAAAAAATAATGTAGATGGTTTTGAGTACATCTTCATAGCATCTCAATAATATGTAATGGTGGTTTTTATGTGTATATTCAAAAATATTCTTGTAATTATTTTAATTATAAAAATTATTTTGTGTTTATTTCATTGAAAAATTCTAATGTTTATGTTGTTAATTTAAAATATTTATTTTCTAAAAATATTGCTTGTATATGTGTCTTTCACAAAGAATCTTTTTTTTTGAATAAGATTCAAGGCCATTGCAATAATCACTAACATAGAAATATCATTAAGAAAGGTTTAGTAAAAGATCTACCTAATAAAGAATTACCAAATGATAAAGGTTATAACCATGTCAAAGAGGGAAATAAAATAAAATAACTTTCAAATCAAATAATATAGCTCCATCTTCTCAATCATTAGTGTTGGTTTATGTGGACATGTTAGGGCAATATAGTGTTTCTAATATAAATTGGAATCACTATGTTTATTTCCTTGTTGATCAATTTTCTATTTATACATGGTTATTATTTCTAGCTCATAAACATGAATCTTTTTCATACTTTATTGAGTATGATAACTCTATAAAAAATATATTTGGGCTTGGAATTATGAATTTAGGAAGTGGTCATTGTCCTGCGTTTGAAAACCAAGAACTTGAATCTTTTTTCTCATAGAATGGTTATAATCATAATATTTCTCCTCCTAGGACCCCACAACAGAATACTGTTGTAGAAAGAATAAATATGACCCTTCAATAAATTTCCCAATATATGATTAATGAGTATAACCTTCTTATTTATTATTAGTTAGTGTATATGAAAATAACTTGTAATATAATTAATATATTTTTTATTAGACCTATATTGAAGATAAATCCTTATGAAATATGGAATGGTAGAAATCAATGATTAATTACATTGTATTTTTTTTTTGAAAAGTTTTTATTTAAAACAAAAAGGATAATCATTAAAAAATATATTCCAAAATTGATATTGTAATTTTAGAAGGCTATTCAACTACTAGTAAATTTTATAGTGTATTTAATAAAATAACCAAGAATGTAAAAGAGTCTATTCATGTCATGTTTTATGAGACATATCCATGTTATAATAACCCTTAAGAAAATCCTAAGGAATATTTTGCAACATTGAACATAAATATCATACCATCTAAAAATCCTGTAAAACAAGAATAAAAATCAACCAATTCTAACGAACAACCCAAACCTAAACCTATAAATGATCCTGAGATTTCTAGCCCTTATTTTCTATTATTTTTTAGGACTTATAGATACCATCCTTTATATTTTGATGTTAAATACCTAAATAGAGGAACATATACTAAATATTATCTTATCAATCGTGTCAAAAATCTATAATTCTTAAAATAGATTTAACCTATGAACATAAATGATGCTATAAATGGAGAATTCTAGGTGGTATAAATGAAATATGAACAAAATCAAATTCAAAAGAAATAATATTTTGGAACTTGTTGTTATTCCTAAATACACTATCAATATTGTATCTAAGTGGGTGTTTATGAACATATTTTATGAGTCAGGATCCATAGTAAGAAATAAATCTAGGTCGGTTACATAAGGGTATAGTCAATAAAAGGGTGTTAACTACAGGTAAACCTTTTAACAAATAACTAGACTTGAAGAAACAAGAATATTTCTTGCCTATGTAGATCATTTTGAATACAAAATTTTTCAAATTGATAAACAAAATTGACTCTTAAATCCTTATACAGTTGTGGCTGTTTTTTTGAACAACCCACTATATTTAAAAACCATATTTTTTCTAATAATTTTTTCAAATTATAAAAAACAATTATGGTTTAAAAAAGGATCCTAGAGACTGGTAAGATAGGTTCATCTCTTTTATGATTTCTAAAGGTTTTATAAATGGTATAGTTGATCCTACTCTTTATATAAAAATAATTACAAAATATTTTTTTATACTTCAATAATTTTTTGTGATATTATTTATGAATCTTCTAAAAAAATTGTACTAATTTTTCAAAGACATTGAAAAATGAATTTGACAGGATTTTAATGGATGAATGTAACATCATTATTGGGTTTCAAATTTTTTAGAATAAATATGGAATAATTTTAAATCAAATTAAGTACACTAAAGACCTTCTAAAACATTTTGGTCTCATTAGTAATAAATATAGTGATACTACCTTAACTGCCAATTTTATGATATATCATAATGAGTTTGGGAAGCTATTGAATCAAAATAGTAATATAGGAATTACTGGAAAGTTTCTATACATAACTTCTAGCTCACCTGATATTATGTTTAGTGTTTTTATGTGTTCACATTTTAAATCGAACCCTAAAGAGTCTCATTTACATTATGTTAAAATAATTTTCAAATACATCATATATATACATAATTTGAGACTTTTCTACCATAGAGGACAAGAATTTTTAAATATTTTTTTCATATTCTTATTTTTCTGGTTGTAAGCGTGATAGAAAAATCCCACAAGAATATGAAATCTTTTAGAAAAGTTTCTAATTTAATTGTGTGGTTTGAAATAAAATTATATTTCACTATAAACTTTTGAGGTTGAGTACATAGATAAATAGGGTTTATGCATAGATATTTTTTTAATGAAGGACATGTTACTAGACTGTTTATATCAATTCTGATATGTCTCTATAAATTGTTACAACAATAGTGCTATAATTAGTCCTAATAATCTCATGTATTTTTATAGGACAAATCATATTGATGTAAGACATTACTTTTTAAGTGACCATTTTCAAAAGTGTAATATAACTCTAGAATTAATAAGGACTGAACATATGATTTCTAATATTATATGCAAACCATTAAATTCAATGAGATTAAGCTACATCAAACATGAATTATGTATAAATTGTTTCACTTAGTTAGTGGATTCAATATTGGTAAATTGGTTCTATAAAGTCATAGTTGGTGTGTCACCACGGGCGAGTCGTTGTTGGTGAGTCACCCATAGGAGAGTCACTGTTGGTGAGCCAACTTTTGTGAGTAACCATTGGTGAGTTTACTTTGTGGGAGTCACCATTGTTGAGTCACTCCTGGTGAGTCACTGTTAGTGATTCACTATTGTCAAGTCACCGTTGTTGAGTCACACTTGTAGAGTCACCATTTGTGAGTCACCATTGGAGAGTCACCATTGGCAAGGCATGGTTAGAGAGTCATAGTGGGAGACTCACCTTTCGGGAGACCCCATTGTGATGGTCAATAGTCCTGGATTTAATCCTGGTCACCACTATTAATAATGGATATTAAAATTTTATTTGAATTATTTGTTTATATTATATTATATTATAATATTTTATTTGGAATCCTTAAATGATAAATCGGGCACAAATATCAAAATCAAATCACTCTCTCGTGAACCTTATCTATAACTGTTTCACCCTCTTTATCTCCCGACCTTGTATGTTCTTAGACCCTTTCTTATCTTTCATTTTTCTGAAATGGTGAGATTTAAGAAAGCATAAATGTTTTCTCTTAAGGAGTCGAGGTCTGCTAAGATGTTAAGAGGATAATATAGTCAAGTTATTATCATTCCAAGGAACCAGTAACTTTTGAACCGAGTGGTCATTGTTGAAAAGGTATTGGATGTCGATTGGTTACATTTCAATATGTCATTGGGGATTAGGGTGATCAAGAACAAAGGATGGGTAGTCTAGTTCTCTAAAAATTATAACACATTCTATCCAATTTGTTTCAAAAAATTTATCAGTACACAGATTTTAGATTTAGAAAGAAAAATTATTTTATTCAAATAATGATACATGGTAACAAGTTTACCTTTTCTTAAAAATAAAGGGAAACCATAAAAATGTTTCTCATTGAGGGGTGTTTAATGATTTTCAAGGTACAATACACAGTGAATTGTGTCGTTCATTTATGAAAATTATTTTCTATTTTTCTAGAGATAACTAGTGATAATACTCCAAGAAGGCCTACTTATATGGAGTGGGATAGAGAATACAAGCATCTTTTAAAGTATGTTCATAATTTTTTTGTGTCCAAGTAAATGGGACTTCATTATAAAGAGGTATCAAGATGTATAACCTATATTCCTTATGAAATAAGGTGACATGATTAACATTTGATGTTACTTTATGGTACACATGATGGAAATGTGTAAGTCATCCTTTAGATCTAATTCTACTATTGATCCAATTTCTATTTTTTTCCATGATTAAATCAAAATGCATTATTGATGAAGAAGAGAAAGATGAAGTTATGTGTACTGAAATATTCATATCTAAGTTTATTTTTAGTATCATATGAGTGAACTGGAACTCTTGGATGAAAAAGTGGGTTAGAGACAATGAGAATAGCTATAAGTATTTCAATTCTATAGATCGTTATACAAGACCAATTATTTTAATGGATCATGTATTAGAGAAATATGTGATAGAAGAATAATATCATTAGGAATAATAATATGAGGATTTTAAAGTATTTGGGGATGAAGTGGATACCTCATTTGAGGAGGATAATGACATTGATATCTCTAAGAGTCTTACTGTGAATATTGGCCTTTCTAGTCCTCGAGTTTTTCTACCTTCCAGAGACAATACCCTATGTGAAGGAGATTAGGAAGAGGAGACTAAACATAATGGAAATGAGAAAATCATATGTTTATTTTATAAATATTCTAATGATATTTTGGAGGTATCTAAAAGAGATAATGGATAATGTTGAAATAAATTTGAGAATAATGATGATGAGGATGATAGTAGTAATGGTAGAGGACTTGATCCTGATGTTATTGAGAGGATTCCATCATCTCACCCATATCCTAATTGTTCACTTTCTTTAGTTAGTTTTGAGAAACCCATTTCATCCAGATCAGTGTCCTTAGAGACATTAGTTCCAGATAATCTTTTTGAGGATGATTCATATTCTAATTGTGGGAATATAGTATCTATCGAGGGAGAGTAGTCCCCCAGATCGGTTGTATTTTCCCTTGAGGTTTTGTATCCTTCTTGAGTCGAAGTGGATTCTCATAATTAATGGAAACCATTACCTGGTTTTGGTCATCTTGGTTTGGACTATTCAATGTGAAAGGATGTTGAGGAAGATATTAGAGATCATAAGGATTCCTAGGTTGGTTATGATTTGGCAGAGGGTGAGGTATACTTTAAGGGCATCCTTCACTATGTTCTAAAGTTCTAGGTTTATCTTACCCTAATTCAGATGATGATGACCACAATATTCTACCAAAGGACTGTGGACGAGATGTTTTAGTTATAATTGAGACTGATCGTAAGGGATCTCTTATAGAAGAGATTTATTTGGCTGATGAGATTTAGAATTTTTTTTCAGATTATCCTATCAGACTAGAGAGTACAAAGGTTGTTTTTTCAAATGACAAGATATCTTATACATCTATACCTGCTACTTCAAGTGTTTTTTCATAAGATCTTGTATCCAGTGAAAAATTTACTGTCTTTAAAGAGTGGTTGCTTTCAAACATCAGTGGTATTTTGAGGTCCCATGCACCTCTAGTCACACAACTCAGTGAAGCTGATTAAGATCACAAGTTTGAGATACTTATGTACCACATTTAGTTGAATATGATTTTTATCATTTTGGATGTTTAGATTAGGAACTAGAGGTTTTCTAATGAGATTAAATTCATGATATCCATGATGGTGTAGGTTATACCCTCCATTAACACCATCCAGTTCACTATTATGGATATATTAGATAATTTACCTATAATAGAATCTACATCTTCTTTTCCAATGCCTTCGGTTTTAGTTGATTCTAATTTCATTAAGTCTATATCTCATGAGAATATCCTAGATTTATTAGGTGATATTGATTCCTCTCATTAGGAGGACTTTAGTCATATTCATTATCATGGTGGGAACATATAAAAACTGGTAAAAGAATGTTTAAATGAAGCCCGAAGTGATCAGGAAACCATCACAAAGGCCTTTAAATATTATCATTCTAGGGTGTATAATATGTATAATCTCAATTCCCATTTTATGTTTGATGGATGAAATCCTAATAATTCCACCTATCACCTGGGATTTCATGGATAAAAAAGTCTAGTTGAAAGTGATGACTTCTCTTCTCATATTATTTATGGAGGAAAATAAAGATTTATTTATTTTTATAGAGTAGTGAGGGGATATCATTAAGGATTTTTTCAACCTTATGATGCTATTTATGTATGTACTCATCACTATAGTGGTTTCTATAGAGGCGATTTCTTTGAAATCCTTCATCTATTATCTTTTTTCATACCCTTTACCTTCTTATTTTCATCCTTTCAGTTTTTCTCATGTAGAAGATTTTAAGAACCATAGGCCTGTATTAATCTAAGAACATCCTTCCACTACATCAATTACATTAGAATATACCTTTGTGCCTCATGCCTCTGGAAATGGAAAGGGACCACTTGATCCTTTTACCCAGGCTAAGAGTGAATCAGATTGACATTAGTCGTTGATATGGTTTTTGTTTTACTTTTCCTTGTTTCACTTTTTGCATTGTCTCCATGGCACGAAGGCCTTCGTTTTTGTTGATTTTTTATGACCCCTCTTTCAAGGGATGAGGAGGAACCCTTATAAGGCCCGTAGGATTAGAGATTACATGGGCCATTGGGATAAGAGATTACATGACGCAAAGGTCTTAGGGAATTCAACCCGACTATCTACAAGGAACTGCCCCCCCCCCCCAGCATCTGCATCATGATAGTAGCTCTCCACCTTCAAATGGTCATCTGGCTAGGCTTCTCATAAAAGCATAGGCTGGTCCTGATGGAATATCCATACCCTCTCAATTTGAAAAATCCATTTGGCTCTACTCTGGTGAGTGCACCTGCTCTGAATCCTCTTCTGGGGCTGCTCCTTTTTTGTAGTGTGTTTGGGGAAATTGCTTGTGTCCCAAAGGCCTTAGGGTGGCCCTAAGGCCTTAAAGGTGGAACGAAAGCCCTACTGACCCGAAGGCAAGGGTGGGCCAAAAGCCTTAAGGACTCCAATACCAAACTGATGGCCCATGGTGAATTTTTCCAACTGCTACAGTACCAAACAGTACCTACTACAGTACCCACACAATGTACAGTTCTGCTACAGTACCTATATAGTGTAAAGTTTTATATAGTACCTGCACAATGTACAGTACTGCTATAGTGTCTGCAACAGTACTTCTATAGTACTGCCACATTACCTGGAAATATGCCTCTATCTAGTTTTGAACCTGGGTCTTGTGGATGCACTTAAGGATACCTCACCAACTGGGATGAGGCTCATGTGCTTTGGGTTGTAATTTAATGATTTTTTGTGCTTAATTCCATGTCTCTCTAAACTTATTCATATCCAATCATTTATTGATTCTTTTTATACCTTTTTGATAATCCCAAAAGGTATAGAAGTTTGGATGGAACTTACCATTACTTTGGATAGAATTTACCTTTTCACTCACCTTATTCATTGATACCAATTTTATATACCCTTTGATATGTAATCCTTTGATAACAAGTTTTAATTAACACCTTTAATTTTTTGGATGACCTTATCTTTTTATTCCTTAACACCATATGTATATGGATGATATTATTTTATAAAACTTATCTATATGAATTTCATCCTTTGACACCATCATTAATTGGGTATTATTTCTTTACCTTTGACAACCTTAATTACACTTCCCTTTTACACCGCATTTCATTATAAATCACATTTTATATTTTATATTTTAAGGAGACTATTATATTTTAAATTCAACAATGTATATATATGTTAATTGTATACAAGGTTTATAAAAATTCCATGATCTATGATCATGAAAAGGGGTCATATTTTTACCCTCTTTATTTTAATTCTCACAAATCATGTTTCTTAAGTTACTAATGAAATTTCTATTTTATGATAATATATATTTTTATAATTTAATTTTGGATAAGAGTTTATATGAATTGTTTCTAGATAGACTAGAGTCACCACCAGTTTATATGAGCCACTACTAGATTGAATCATCATTACTTAAAAATTAGTCATCACCATACATGACTTTACATTAGTTTAAAATGAGTCACCAACAGACATGAATCACCGCTATTTCAAAATGAGTAACTACTAGACATTACTCACTATTAGATCAGAATGTGTCACCACTATAAATTGATCCCGATTAGTTGGAATAAGTCACCACCATACCAAACCTAAAACGACCATAATTAAATACCAGATATGAGTCACCACTAGAGATGATCTATTGACAAGATGAGCTATCACCTGAAGGGATACCATCATTTTCTTTATTCTTTTGAATTAAATGATCCCAATATCTATATTAATACAGTTAATGAAATGTTTAATTTTATGATTATTTTCTTAACTATTTTAGGGATTCATTAGAAACAAAATTCAGTGTGATTTCAAAGATTTATAATATATATATGATTATTATTCTATGGATTCATGCCATGATTTATAATTTTCAATGGACTCCCTCATGCATATGAGTTTGTGTGATCAATAATTTCATTAAATGATGATCACAAAAAGCATAAGCACATGAGAAATTACATATTTTCTAACTACACACTTTCAACTATGAAAGAGTTGAACTTATTGAAGACTAAGGCCCCTTAGTATATAAAAATAGAATAGAACAGATAAATGATATTTTTTTCTAGAGATTTCATAGAAACATTTTGTGCTCCTCACTAAGGCATATCTAATGAAACTCTATCATCTAAAGCACTTCAGACTGAGTATAATTACCTTCTCTATATCTTATTACTTGATCATTATATTGTTTTAACTTTATTTTGGAGTAGTGTGTAGTGTTATCAATTTTTTAACAAACACAGAATCCAATGTTAGAACTAGATAATACTAGATATTCTATTCTATTTATTCAAACAAGTATTCATGTTCTATTTATGGAAGAGTTTTTTGGGTGGTATGTGTATTTTTACATCCCATGTATAACTTTGGATGTGGATTCTATCTTAGAAAGATTAATTTTTGTGTTTTTATACCCCATCTAGGTTGTGCACCATATTTGTAACATCCCAATATTTCATGGTATGTTATCTTCAATAGCTTTTGTTGCACGCAACACCAACTTGGCTTGAATAACATGCATGATTGATTTTCTGTAAAACAACTCTTTAGTGTTAATGTTATTAAATGATATATTTATAACTTATACCTTAAATATTGTAATATAAATAATGATAAATAATTTTAAAATGTTATTTATAATGTTTTTACATAAATAAAACATATTTCTAATGAAATGAATAAGTTTCAGTAAAATTTTTATATTATTAGAAATACAATTTTCCTAAAGGAACAACTTTTTATATACTTTTCAGAACAATAATAAAATTAATTTTAGACATTCATAGAAATTTAATTTGGTAAAATAGTCTTCGTTTTTGAATTCATAATGTCTAAATTATTTTAGGGTGAATTTTTTGTATATTTCTGAAAACATTCAATTTTTTATGAATAGTGAAAAGCACTATATTATTAAAAACCTGACATTTTCATTTAAATAATTTAATTTACATAATCTTAATCATCCAATTGATAAATAATATATATATTAACCCAATTTAGTTCATTGGAATCATTTTTTTAATACAATTAGATATAAAAATTCATTGAACATTTTTCATGTCCTTTTACCCACCTTATAACCACATTTAGATATTAGCATTAAACAAAATTTTACCGCTTCTGTGTATTTAATTTCGAAAATATGACATCCATTCATTTAATAAGGGTTAAAAATGTGGTCTAATAAGATCAAAATAATTTTTAGTGAATAATAACTTTTGAATTTTATTTACCATGGTTAAAGGTAATTTCGGTAATTAAAGGTAAAAATAATATTATAATTATATAATATTACCATAACACTAGTCCTAAACTTATTGGATGAGTCCTGGACGACTAAGAAAATCCTTGGGGAGAACTTTTTTTTAAGGCCCCAACCCAAAAATCCCATATCCAGTTCATTACTTATTACATTAGAATGATTAAATGGAATAAAATCCTGAAGGAATGATCAGTTTAATAGTCTTGAAGAAACTAGATATATACTTGTAAATCATATTACATCGGGAAGGGTAACAAAATACAATAACAAAAACAAATAAACTGCATCCGCGAGAAATAAATAAACGTTCGCCTCTTCATAATATGATTAAAGTAAAAAAATGAAAAAGGGTGAGCTAAAATGCTCAGTAAGGGTTAAAAATAGAGGAAGCATTAATAAAAAATAATTGAATCATAATAAAATTGGCAAAGTCAATATTGACTTGTGAATAAATACAAAATACACACCACTGATAAAATGAGAATGAAACTGTATCCATAGATTTTTTTCATAGTAAAAACATCATGGATAATAATAACTAAAATGAATAAAGAGACTACTTACTAATTGGAAAAAAATTATTTAGAACATGATACTATTATACCACTGAAATAGTTTATGTTTGAGGGTATAAGCATGTCTGATTTTTGGAAACAAACTCGAAGGGTTTGTGGCTACCAGATTTGTCTCCTGAGAACTGTCGATGCAACAATGGGATGTAGTGAGCCCTAACCATCTCTACAAGTCCAATAAATTCTATATACATAGATTTAATATAAGTACAATATTCCTCTCAACATCTTTATATTGTACAGGATACAAATTCATCAATATTTCCATAGTTAAATTAACATTTGAAATAAAAATTATACGTAAAAGGGTAAAAAACATAAAAAAATAATCATATCCATGAAACCAGAATATTTATAAATAATATATTTATAGTTTCAATTGAAAAATGATCTCAAAGGGGTAGTAGTTACACCACATAAGAATGATTAGGTCCACAATACCAAGTAAATCACAATGAAATGGAAACCAAAACAATGTCTCTTGAAACATTGCTATCATTCAAGATAATAATAATCAATTGAATTAATGAATACCATTAATATAATAAGAATAATGATATTATATATCAACTGGTATTAAAAACACCACATAAAATAATCAAGTTTAGAAAAATGGAAATAACATGGAAATAAAAGTGAGATGAGAAACCCCTTACCTTATGTATGAATGTCTTGTTTGATTGATCTTAATGATATGAATAATAAAATTTAGGTTCATTAATTAATAATTAAAGAACCTTCAAGTATTTTAATTGATTTAATATAACCTTATTAGATTTATTCATGGCCTTTTTTATGGGTATAAGAGGTTCAACATTATTGTTTTGGAACCATTTTCTTCATTGGTTTTCATGATCAGTTTACTTGTATTTGTGAATTGATATTCATTTGAAATGTTATTAAACATAAAAAATTGTTAATATATATTATTAGTGACATTTCATAGATATAAATAATCTTATAATGATTTTGGTTATATAACATTAGGATGAATCATTAAATAAAATTTAATGATAAATTCTTGGATTAACATAGCAGTTTTTTGCATAATGAAATTTCTTTGTTTTATTATATTATATTATGAGTGTGT
Source organism: Viscum album (assembly GCA_963277665.1). Classification (NCBI taxonomy): domain Eukaryota; kingdom Viridiplantae; phylum Streptophyta; class Magnoliopsida; order Santalales; family Viscaceae; genus Viscum; species Viscum album. Next base: position 703,190,737 of record OY728143.1, on the reverse strand, counting down.
AAGGATTATAGAACATTAAATGAACCAAAATATATAATTTTTGATCTGTTTCATGCATAAAAATGTTTTCATGACTAGAATTTAACACGGTAATAGAAATTGAAAACTCTTCGTCCTTGAATGTGATAAATTAACACTTCTCAGATGGTGTTTTCATTTTTAGTATAAGAGGATGGGGAAAAGGGGGATAATGATAAAATTTCCATAAGAATAATAAATTTCCAATCCATGTAGTTTACTGGAATTATCATAGATTTTAGATGAGGGTATATAATGAGAGAGCAACAAAAAAATAGAACTTGTAAAAGAAATTGAATGAAAAAGGAACATAGATTCCAATCTTGAGTAATCCTCCTTGATAATATCTTTAAGGCCTCTATTTTTAGACTTTTGGTGAGACCAGTAGGTCTTGGATGTTGGGGGTGGAATGGGAATTATATTTTTTAGGTCTAAGGAAAGGATTAAAGCTTGAGTGGTGTGGGAGGAAGAATGGTGATGGGTGGTATATATAGTGAAGGGGATGAGGGTTTTCTTAATATTATATTCATTAATATATCATTTATCCATAATAAAATAAATAGTGAGCATTCCCTTACATGGAATATTAATAAGTTCATGTTATTCTGAGATTTGGTTGCTTAGATCACCCATGATACTAGGAATATAGGATTTAAATTATAATGTATTTATACAGTAAATTAATGTGTTTTACTATTCACCAAAAATTCAAGTATTTCAGAAATATATCAAAAATACACCCTTTCCATTTTTATTGTCTAGAATCCAAAAATGAAACCATTTTTAAAACAAAATTAAATATGAGAAATGTAATTTTTAATTTAGATCATCATTTAATTGAAAAATACAAACATATAAAATATTTATCATTATTTTTAAGGAACCTATATTTTATTTATACTATAATTGGTATGGTTACCATTCATAAGGGTCATATTACTATTCATAAGGGTAGGATACTATTCATAAGTGTATTTTACTATTAATAAGTGTATGTTACTATTAACCCAAAATTAACATGATTCTATTAGACTCGAAATACCACCCCTATCACAACTGTGTATGTCTGTCTCTCAAAATTCAAAACACAAAAGTGGAAAATTTATGTTTAAGGACTAAGTTATGAATTTCTATTATAAATAACCATGTTTTATTTCATAGATACTTAGTTATTCCTTAAATGTAGTATATCTAATGAATATAATGTTAAGAGAAACATACCCTAAAATTTTTGGTTTGTTATATTATTCCCTCCTTCGAATTTTTTTTCCATGAATGTTTTCATGTATATTTATCCCTAAAATGATATGAGTGGTTCTTCTTCATAACATCATTAGGTTAAAACATTTCATCCTCCATTTTATGGTTTCTCCAAATAACCTTTAATAAACTAGTTGTCCAATTTCTCAATACTTTCTCTATAGTGTTAAGAATATCAATTGGATCTTCAGAGAATGACAAGTCAGATTCCAACTCTTTTTCTTCATAAGTGAGTAAATGTGTTGGGTCTAGAGTGTATTTCTTTAACAACGACACATGGAACACATTATTAACTTTGGAGAGACATGGAATCATTTCAAAATTGTAAGCTACAGCTCTAATTCTTTCTGGAATTTCAAATGGTCCAATATACCAGGGGCACAATTTTCCTTTCTTACCAAACCATAATACACCCTTTCGCAGAGATACTTTTAGAAAGACAAGATCCCCTACTAGAAATTCCAAATCATTTCTCTGTATTTTTGCAATTTTTTTCCAAATTTTTGTTGCTTTAATATGGGCCAGAACATTCTTTACCTTTTCTGTTGTCCCTTCGATAAGTTTTAGACCTATAAGTTTCCTCTCGCCAACCTCATCCCAACAAGTTAGAGTTCCACACCTCTTACCATATAATTCTTCATATAGAACCATTTTAATTATATAATGGAAACTATTAATGTAGTAAATTTCCACCAAAGGAATGATTTTTTCCCATATACCTTGAGAGTAAAGAGTGCATGATCTCAACATGTCTTCGAGTGTTGGAATAGTCCTTTCAAACTGGTTGTCGGTTTGGGGGTGATAAAAAGTACTCATATGAAGCTCAGTATCCAATGACCTCCAAACATAATACAATAATTTTTATATAAATCAAGGATCTTGACGAGACATAATTGATAGAGGTGAACCATGAAGACTTACAACTTCATTAATATAAATTCTTATTAGGCGCTCAAGTAGAAGATCCTCTCTTATAGCAAGGAAATTTGCTAATTTATTGAGACGATCAAAAATTACCAATTTTTCATTATTAATTATAGGTTTTATCAGTAGTCCAGTGAAAAAATCCATCATAATGTCATCCCACTAACACATAGGAATTTTTAAATGTTTCATGACCCCTCTAAGATTTTTTCTCTTGGCCTTCACTTGTTGAAAAACTAGGCACCTTGACACATAGTCAACAATTTATTACTTCATTTTATCCCACCAAAATTTTTTCTTCATATATCTATACATATTAGTTATACTAGAGTTCATAGATAAATTTGAGAAATGACCATCATCTAATAGTTCCCTTTTTAGCTCAGGTACCGATGGAATGGATAACCTCTTCCGAAATTTTAGAACCTCATCCACATTCAAAAAGTATTCCAATATTCCATCTATAAAAAATGTAATTTTTATTTTTATATTCTAATCATCATATTGAGATCTTTTTTATCTTCTCTAGTAAAGATGATTTAGAAATCATTTAAAATAGGAAAGATGTTTCCCCTTCTATAACAATTCCCATATCTATCTTCAGTAGATCCATGAATATAGGATCTATCTCAATCCTTATTTGGGCTCGGAGTCCATGATATTTCCTACTTAATGCATCTTCCACCTTATTTTCCTTTCCTGGGTGGTATTTTATTGTACTATCATAATATTTGAGTAACACAAGCCATATCATTTTCCTCATGTTGAGCTCTTTTTGTGTAAAAATGTTTTTCAAACTCTTGTGATCCGTATATATCTCACATATTTCACCATAGAGATAATTTTTTCATATTTTCACCATAAAGATTATGGATCCTAACTCAAGATGAAGAGTTGGATAATTTTTCTCATGAGTCTTCAACTATCTTTATGTATAAGAAAATCATTTTTCCTAAGAATGTGAAACAGTCTATTTATGATGCATCATGTATATCAAAAATCCATCAAATATATATCGAAAAGTCAATAATGGATCATTGAACAATACTACTTTCAATTATTTAAAGAATTATCTATATTCTTTCATTAATAAAAACTTAATACCTTTACATGTGATCTTGCCTAGTGGGTTAGCCAGTCGGGTGAAATTTTGAACGAAACACTGATAGTAAACTGCTAATCCAATAAAACTATGTACCTTAGTTATGTTCATTAGCATGGTCCATTATTGGATTTACATTATCTTTGACGGATCAAAAAAGATTCTATCCTTAGGGACAATGTGGCCAAGAAAATAAACTGATTTATGCCAAAATTCACGCTTGCTAAACTTCCCATATAATTTATTTCTTCTAAGATTTTTAATAATAATACACAAGCTATTCTTAGGGTCTTAGTAGCTTTTAGATTATACTAGGATATCACCAATAAATAAAACCATAAATTCTTCAATATATTCCTTGAAAACACTATTCATTAGATCTATTAAAATATAGGGTGCATTTTTCAGTCCAAAATTCATTACTGTAAACCTGTAATTCCCATACATGGTTCGAAATGTTGTCTTTGTAATATCTTCATTCCTCACACATAGCTGATGAAATCTTGATCAAAGGCCAGTCATCGAAAAATATTGGTCTCTATTAAGTTGATCAAATAAATGATCAATGCATGGTAGAGGAAACTTTTTCTTTATTTTAATATAATTTATTTCTCTATAATTAATGCATATCATCATGGATCCATATTTCTTCTTGACAAAGAGAACATAGGCTCCCCATGGAAAAATAGTAGGTCAAAAAAAATCCTTTGTCACTAAATTTCTCTAGTTGTTTGTTTATCTCCCCTAATTCCACACCAACAATTCTATAGGGAGTCTTTGAAATAGGTCTTTCACCAATAATTAAATCAATATAGAACTCAACTTCCAACTCTAGAGGATGTCTATGTAAATCATCTGGAAATACATAAATGTTTTCTTGAAAAAATAGGTACATATTCTATTTGAATATTTATTTCCTCACCCATAGATATTGGTTTCTCTTCCACTAAAATAATTTCATTTAGAGGATCTAATTAGAGTGGATCTAGTTAAGAATCAAATGGTTAGGTTTCTTCTATAACGATGAGGGATTCTACAACATTCTCAAAAATTGTAACTTCTTTATTCTTTCATTCGATCTTCACATCATAATTTGACATCCAATTTATACCCAAAATTATTTCAAATTAAATAATTAGTATGATGATAAGGATGGAAACTAAAGAACGTTTATGTGTCATGAGGGGAACTGATCGACACATCTTTGTTGCAATGATATATCCCCTAAGAGTATTACCTAAAAACTTATTTATTAAATTAAATTGTACATGTCTAATTTTATTGGAAAAGTGGGATGATATAAATGAAATTAATGATACATTATAAAATAATTCATTGGCTAAGTTTGAGAAAACAATTAATTTACCTGCCACCACATCCTTAAGAACTTCAACCTCTGTGGTTTTAATTGCTTAAGAATTTCATTTCTCTCTTGTACTTTTATGAAGAGAGTTTTCTTTGGCACTTAGGACACTCATTTTCGTGGTGTCCCATCCTCTTTTGGAGGATGTTATATAAAAATTTTGAAATGGACCCCTGCTTTTGACCCGTATGCTGAATCCCCAATTGTACCTATATGGGTTAATTTCCCTGAATTGCCTTTACACCTGTTTAAGAAAGAAGCTTTATTTCCGATAGCTAGTTTGATTGGATGTCCTCTGAAGTTAGACTCAGCCACAAAGCTCTTATCTAGACCCTCTGTAGCGAGAATCTGTATTGAAATTGATGTTTCCCAGCATATGCCAGACCAAATTTGGATTCAGAATGGAGAATTCGGTTTTACACAAGATGTTCTCTATGAAAGACTTCCTGATTTCTGTTATAGTTGTTTTAGTCTCGGACATTCAGCGAAAAACTGTGTAAAGGCCTCTGTTAATTCTAAAATCCGGAAAAATGTTTGGGTTGAAAAAGAGATGCAAGGTCATAAGGCTATTGCTGGTTCTTCAGGCTATAAGAATCTGGCAGAACCTAGTCTGAATACTGAATTGAATAATTTACAAGCTGGAGATAATCTAATTTCTTATTATGTCAACTCTGTTCATGAAGTCACTGCCCATCCTACTATTTGCATGGTTAAACCGCACTCATTGTGGTTAGAAAAGGATAAAGGAAAGCAAATAGTTGTGTCTGAGCCCTCTAAAGATGTTTGTAAGGATGGAGAGGATGTTGATAAAATGGGTTTGAAGTTGAAAGCACCTGAATGTCAGGAACTCATTCAGGATGGTCTTGATGTCTCCAAACAGCAAGAGAACCCTGTCTCTGTTAACACAGATCAAGAGGTTGCTGAAAAGGTTCAAAAAGATGGATCCTATTGTAGTGGATCATCATCTGAAGAGGCGGATGTGCCTGGACAGTTAGAAGAAGAATACCTGAGAACCATGGCTAGGAAAGGAAAAAAATCAGTGGTAGATGCTGATGGTTTCATCACCCCGAACCCAAAAAAGACTAGAAGACGTAAGGATTATTCACAAGTGGAAAGAACTATCACCACTAGGATGACTGAGGTTAATAAAATGGTTTTCCCCAGAAAAGAGCAAAGAGAATTAATTTGCGAGAAATCCAGCGTTGTTTTATATTACTTCTCATTTCAATTCACGGAAGAGGAAAAGCAAGGGTGGCTTGCTCATACGAGAAAGCAACAAGATCTGTTGAAACAGGAGAAACAAAAAGGGATTATCAATGAGGACCAATTCGAGAATGCCATGAAATTCATTTACTTTGAGAGATTGAAGTTGAAAGCACCACTTTCTTGATGTTTGTTTATTGATATTCTGTGTGGTCTTTGTTTCTAGTTTACTGGTCACAACTTCTTGCTATTCTAGCTGATGTGTTCCTATAAAGCTGATTCTCTATCCTTGATGCGGTTGTTTTTCTCTGATTAGACTTGCTGTTCTTGGATTCTGGTTTATTTTTTTCTGCACTCTTGGAGTTTTGTCTCATGCTGTTTGGCTTTGCCAATGTTTCTGAGTTGATTGCTGGTCTAGTTTTTCATTTTGGTTTGGATATGCACACTCTACCTGGATTCTTTTGCTGCTTGCTGATGTTTGCTTCAAGGCTGGGATATTTTCTGGATACTGTTGCAGATTGGTGATTTTTATTTTAGGTTTGACAACTTTATAATGCTGCATTTTGGTTTGGAAAGTGCACTCTCCTCCTGGGTTATCTTGTTGCTTGCTGATGCTTGCTCCAAGGATAGGCTCTTGTCTGGTTTCTGCTGCAGATTGGTGTCTTCTGCATTTTGGTTTGGCTCGGCTGGTTTGCACTTGCTGTTGAAGGTTCTGCTCTGAAAATGTTGAACAGCTGGGCGATTTTGCTGGTTATGATGGGATGTTCACTTCATGAAGATGTTTGGATTGCCCTCTGCTCTTAATGTTTTGTGGTCTACTTATACCCGCCTGATTTTGAAGCCTGCTCCTTTGTCCCTGCCTGCTATTGGTGTTTGGATCTACATGTTGGAAGTTCCGGTTATTTTGAGCACCTGGAGGCCCCCCCTTCACTAACTTAAAGCCTAGATGGATCAGCATTTTCCTGGACTGCTTCGGCTGCAGTCTCTCCTCCTCTTGAAGTATGTCAGCCTACTCTTTCTTTTATTACCCTATGTTGTGGCTGCTTCTAAATGGTTGATGGTGTAACTTCATTACACCTCGAGATTACTTTGTAAACTCTTTATTTAATAAATTCTCTTGGATTGGTCTTTAAAAAAAAAAATATGAACCTCTTATGTAATGTATATCATACCTCTCTAATCTAGTGAAGGTAGCCTCGTACTCTACCACACTCCATTCTTTCATTTTCTTTAGGCTAATCAATTTCTTCATCATTTCAGTTTGTTATTCATGAGGGAAATATTTGTCGAAGAATATTTCCTTAAAATTTCTACATTCCATATCTTATATTTCTTTTTCCTCCATGGTATTTTGGATAAAGGACGACCATTAATCAGTATCAGCCTTAAGGAAATATACTACCAGTACTACCTTTTCATTTTAATTGCTTCTTATTGCTAGTGATATATTTTCATGGGACATGATACACTACTCAACTACCACCGTATTAGAAGTCCCACTAAAATATGGGGGATTTTTCCTCATGAAATTATCCAGTCTAGGTGAATAATGGTTATTCATTATATGTTGAGTAAGTTTTCCTAGTATGGCCTTGATCTGATCTGCTCTAACATTGACTATGTTGACTTGCTCAGTGGGAAAATCCCTACATTATCTACAGGTATTGATTCCCCTTCTTCCATTAGGCTCCATCACTAAAAAATGGAATGTACTAAATTAGTTCATAATTCATAATTTCAAACTAGAAAGCACTTAACATAATCAAAAAATAAATGCATGACTAATCTCAAAATTGTAAAAATTGTTTCAATTTTCCTTTAAATCCATCATAATAGTTTGTAAATAAAATTGTAATTATACTAAACATATCCACTGGGGGGTGTTGAACCAAGTGTGCAGTACGACCCATTTTCGGGTACCAGGATACCCCAGTTCAATCCTAGAACACCTTTTTGGAGTTTTTACTCATATGTACATTTTTCCAGAACGACGTCCACTTGTATTATCCATACAGGGACATATTTTATAGGAAGACACACCTAATCCCTACTTTACCAAAGTTCTAAGATTTTCTTATTTTATTATCATCAAATTCTTACTTAGTATTATGTCCTCTAAACTATGTTTCCTAAATCTTGTTTCCTAGGTTGCTACTAAACTTATTTCAATACAGACTGTAACGCCCCAACCCTAGAAGCCTGAAACTAGTGCATTACTTATTAAATTAGCATGATTAAAAGGAATTAATTCCTGTAGGAATGTTCTATTTAGTATTATTTAAGAAACTAGATACATACTTGTAACTCATATTACTTTGGGAAAGGTAACAAAAAATAATTAAAAAACTAATAAACTGCATCCATGAGATCTAAATAAATGGTGTCCCCTTCATAACCTATTTAAGGTAAAGCAATAAAAGTGGTGATATCAAATGCTCAGTGGGGGTTAAAAATAGATAAATCATGTTTCAATGATAATTGAATCATAATAAAAATGGAATAGCAATATGGTTTGGTGAATAAATGAAAAACACACACCATTTATAAACTGATAATAAAATTACATCCATAGGTTTTGACATAGTGAAAACCTCATGGATAGTAATAACTGAAAATTAAAAAAGATAATGATTTTTAATTGTACATGATGTATATGGAACATGATACCATTATACCTTCGAGACTTTTTATGTCTGATTGTCGAAACTAATCTAATTTTTGGAAACAAACTCTAAGGGTTTCTCGGCAACTGATTTGTCTCATGAGACCTTCCGATGTAGTGAAGGGCTATAGCAGGCCATGACCATCACTCTAATTCCAAAAAAATCTTTACACATAGATTTAATATAGTTAAAATATAAGGAACCATCCATAAACAATACATAATCTTGAATTAAGATTATACTTCACATTAAGGATCTTTTCATGCTATGATTTTTAGAGAATTTGGTCATAATTATTACATTACATCTCATAAATTACTATTTAGACACTTCTACTCAGTTTCAATTTTTTTCATAAAATAAAAACTATTGAAAAAAAGATTAATGTCTAGTTCTATGTTTTAGATAACATGGCGTTTTCTTTATCGCATCCCTGACCCTATTCATATTTAATTCCTGTGGAAAACATTTTGAAAACATAGGATGATCATTAAAAAGCTCAATAAGGGTTATAAAATAAAGAAAGAAAACATTAGTCTTTCAGTACATACCAAGCATTAGATAATTAAAAAACATTATAAAATCATTGGATTTATGAATAACACATAGAAATCATAAATCATAAAGGAAACTTGTGGATTTCATGTCATACTTACATTGTAGCTATTACAGCTACATAGGGAGTTACGTTTGGAATACCCATCATAGTATACTCCCAAAATATATTAGGAGAAACATTAACATTTACCTCTGTCATGTTACCCAATTAATTGGAGATCTATCTCAGGCTCACTTGCCTTAGGTTTTTTCATAGAACCACCCGTATACGTAAAAAATTCCCAAGAACTATAACATTTTCACAACACATAAAACAAACATAAAGGAACGATTAAATTTCAGAAATTCAATCACAATAAAACATTTAAATATATTGACATAAAAAATCCATTATAAAAACAATTTACATTACCAAAATATTAAAATGAGTATATGGTATTTTTTTAACAAACATTATGGGTTGTTAAGGACGCCAAATATCAAATAACGCTTGTGATGGAGAAAAGGTTGGCATCACCATATACATTAAAAAGAAACATTTGTTTTTTATCATTTAGTAAAATGCTACGTAGGAAAAAATATTCCCTTTGAACTAAATAAAAATTCAAAGGGGCTGATACACCATATAAAAGAAATTAATGTATAAAAAAAATATGCCTCAATGAAGGGAGATTGAGATGAAGTCCCTTACCACGTGTCTGACATAACTCGTTCATTCCTTAATCTCCTGAATAAAAAGAAAAGGTTAATTTATACCTAATTCATAACCTTTATCAGCTTTATTATTCATTTTATATCACTTATTACCATTTTATAAACATTATATAATTATTTATTTAAATAATGATCATTTTGTCAAAATTTGGTAATTGAGTCCAAAATGAACTTCTTATAAATACAAGTTTCTCATGTGGTCAAAATTCCATCATCATCAAAATTATATTCAATATTTAGATATCAAATATATCATATATATATAGTATATATATATATTTATTTATTATAATACATAACATTTGGAGATAAGAAATGAAATGCACCGTTCATGGAGACGGTAAGTCGTACGTACGCATGAACGCTACTTTCATTTATATTTCATATTTTATTGGAATGAAAACATAATGATACATAGGAATATTATAGTTATAGTATTATATAATATATAATTTCATTAACAATATCTTTTATATGTTCTATGTATGACATGAATGAGTCGTATCACTTGGAGGGGGTAGTAGTCCGCACTTCCACAAATGCAATTATCGTGTTTACCCATTATGGATACCATAAATGTATTATATAAATGAAAAATAAAGAATTATAGAGACAATATAAATATAATATATATCACATATAAATAATTTTCCATCTTAAGGGCCTCCATAAGAGGCGGTAGAAGACAATTGAACAATCATTGTTTCGTGAGGCGTTAGTTTGTCATCCAAAAAAAATATGTTCATTACGCATTAGAAGGAGGTGTGTGTAAGTGTAGATTGAATAAATATAATAAAAAATCTAATAAATTTAGGATACTGGTGTTGTTACGTAAACAAATAATAATAAGATCATAGTTAGTGGAGAAGTAAAATAAATGAATAGAACATGAGGGAAGACATTACCTTTAAATCATGTAACTCCATTTTTTTGAACCAAATAGATTTATTAAAGTGATTTATCCCTAAGATAAGGACTCTATGAGTAATAGAGGGATGTTGGGAGATTATTTAGGTTGAGTTTGGATGATAAAATGTGCCTGATAGGTGTAATTAATGTGTTAGAAGTGATGGCTTTTTATAAGTGGGAGGAGGGGCTCTTTAGGAAAGTTTGAAAACATTATTTTATTATAAACTGAATTTCAGTTTTAAAAGGTCCAAAACTCATTAAATTAGACGATTAGATGAATTTAGTTCTAAAAAATTCATCCAAAAAGAATTGTACTGGTTTTGGATAGTCTTTTAAATTTTATAATCTCTTTTATTTAAATCATTTGTTAATAAGGTAATTACTGCATCATCATTGTGGAAAAAATAATTTTATTTATTTGAGGACTAAAAATTATAAATAAAATACCATGATGTAGTAAATAGTTTTTCATTTCCAATGAATATTTAGTTGGATTAGGACAGGTTTTAGGGAAATTTAATATTAATATAATATTATTTTTTACCCTTATTTACCATATTTACCTTTTAACCATGGTAAATAAAAAATTTACTATAGTAAATATCCATAATATCTAAAAATAAAAGTTACCTATTCACACAATTTAGATATCATGATTCAAAAAATGGAATCCATTTTTCTAAATTCAAAACACAGAAGTATCAGAAATTATATTAAATTTAATTCTTGTAGTCAAAGAAAAAAGAGTGTTTTTAAGAAATAATAACTATCAAAAGATTTACCTTTGTTTAAGTTAAATTTAAGAGTGAAATTACTTCCAATGAAAAACATTGGAATAAATGGTAAAAATATAATCCAATTAAACTTTATAACAAATTAAAATAATATTCAATATATATATAAATAAATTATATTAAAAGGTAGGTTTGAATTAAAATGCTATATTTTTTACTATTCATAAAAAATGAACATTATCAGAAAAATATAAAAATTATATTAAAAGTATATTTTGATGTTATGATTTTAAGAAAGAATATTATATTGTCAAATAAAACATATAAAAGTGAAAAAAATATATTTAAAAAGGGTTCTCCATCAAAAGGTGTTAAATCGACCCTTTAAAGAATATTTGAGTATTAATGCTTATAATGAAATTCTTTCTTATTTTAAGCCTCTAAAATTTATTGGATAAATGTAAAAACATTTAACAAACTTGTGTAATCTTATTTTAGTTAGTTCTGTTCATTCCCACCATTACAATGTCTAGGCGTTAACTACCATTTGAAATAATAATATTATATTATTATTTTTCAGTATAACTCAACATTGTGTGAAATGTAAGATTTCAAAGAAACTCATTGTTGCATATTGGGTGTGCCATCAAACAGAGCATCCCCTTTAAAGTAAAATTAATATTTAATTCCAAAATATTAATAAGTATGAAAATATCATATCTATTTATTTACCTGGTTGTTTACATCCTACCCCCCTTTTGGAAAATACGTCATTGTAATTTTATTCACTTATCAAATAAATGGGGGGTATTTGTCCATTATAGAATTTTCAGATTCACACTTTGCCTCTTCAACCATATGGTTTTTTCACAAAACATTTACCTAATGTATTACCTTATTAAACAACACTTACTCTCTTCGGTCAAAAATTTGTACTAGTTTTTCTCCATAAGAGAGATTCCCTTCAAACTGAACAACCTCTGGGAACAAAACATGAGATGGATCCGGCATATACTTTGTCAACATTGAAACAATAACAAAATTATGTACCTAGGATAAACATGGAGCTAAAGAAACTTTGTACGCAACTGATTCAACATTCTCTCGTATTTCATTGGGTCCAATTAACCTCAGACACAACATTCCCATCGTACCAAAAGGAATCACACTTTTCCATGTATAAACTTTGAGAAATACATGATCACCTACCTCAAATGAATGATCTTCATTCCGATTATCTGCAAAAAACTTCGGCCTGATTGAGCTGTTCTCATGTTCTTCTAAATCAACTGAACTTTTTCTTCTATCTCTTCAACCAATTCTGGTCCCATCAACTTCCTTTCACCTACTTCATCCCAAATAGATGTGGTTCGACACTGCATCGCATATAATGCCTCAAAGGGAGCCATCTGTATACTGAAATGAAAACTATTATTATTTGAAAATTCAACCAAATAAAGATGTCGGCCCCAAATTCCCCGATAATCCATTGAACATGTACGCATCATTTTTTTCAAGTCCTGAATTATTTGTTTTAAATGCCCATATGATTGAGTATGAGAAGAGGTACTAAAATTTAATTCAGTATCTAATGAATTCTGAAGTATTTTCCTAAAGTTAGAGGTAAACCTAGGATAACGATCAGATACAATGGAGAGGGGAACTCCATGCAACCTGAATATCATTTTAACATAAAATCGAGAAAGTTTATCTAGATAAAAAGTATCTTGAATAGAAAGGAAATGAGCCGATTTAGTCAATTGATCTACAATAACCCAGATTTCATTATTACCTCGAGATGTCTTTGGTAATCCCAAAATGAAGTCCATGGATATATTTTTCCATTTTCACTCTGGCATCGGTAAAGGATGAAGCATCCATTTTGGTAACTTTCGATCTACTTTAACCTGTTGAAAAGTCAAAAATTTCACAGTAAAGTCATCAATTTTTCATTTCAATCCATCCCACAAGTAATACTTCTGAATATATCTATACATCTTAGTACTACACAGATGAACTATAAAAGAAGAAATATTAGCTTCACATAACAACCCATTCATTAACTGTGAATCACAATAAACACATAATCTCTTTCTAAATCTTAAAATATAATCATTATCAATGTTAAAATCAGGAAACTTACCCTTCTAAACAAGTTATACCTTTTTCTGTAACTCACTATCTTCCTTCTACGATTGATTAATTATGTGTGATAGAGTTGATTTCACTGACACCAGAAACAAAATAAGAGAATTTCCTTTACCAAAAACATATATTTCAAAGTTCATCAAATAATTAATCAATTGATCTTGTTCCAAATGTGACATGGTTAATGTAGCATTACTCTTTCGACTCAAAGCATCAAAATCTTTATTTACTTTTCTTGGATGTTAATGAATTTTGCAATCATACTCCTTGATTAATTCTAGCCATATCATATGTCTCATGTTGAATTATTTTTGAGTGAATATATACATCAAAATTTTGGGGTCAGTATATATTTCACATTTTACTCCATACAGATAATGCCTTCTATTGGTCTGAGTGAACACTCAAGAGGGGGGGGGGGTGATTTGAGTTCCAATTAAAATTTCTGTTAAAATATTGTGTAGTTAAACTCCCCCTATTTATAAAATAAGTTAAACTATAGTGAATTTATACAGAATGTAAATGTTCACTTAGCTTCTCAAAGATTGATTAGGTCTCAGTTAATTTAACCACAAGGTCAAACTAACTTTTGAATCTAACCTATTGATTTACAATAAGTGTTAACACTTGCTAATTTAACTAACAAAGTAGCTTCAAAATAGTTTTCTATTTAAAAGTAATAGGAGTAAAATAAATAAGATATATGCAGTGTACTATAAACATAAACTAAAGATGCACAACATGTATAACAAGAGGTTCAGTCTCAATCCGAGATTTAGTCCTCTTAAATTTATATAGATTTGATCCACACCTTGGATCGGGGTTAACAACAGTTTACAAAACTATTCAGGCCATGCAAGGACCTTTAGCACTGTTCTTCATGTGAAACAAAACAATGACCAGGACCCACAAGGACCTCTTCCACAGTTGAAGTGGGTAAACAAGAGTTAAGATATTTTGAGTGAGGATTTAGATATCCTCCAGTTCATTACAGGAGACAGTGTGTGTATACGAAATACAGAGTACACCACACTTCTCGAAAGTTAATAAATAAATCACTTAGAGAGAACAGATAAGAGTTTAGAAAACTCTAGTGATTATCAATGCAGCTCTGGACTCGTTGGATTCATCAGGAATCCTTTTGAGTCCTTCTCTGGTTTTTCTGTTAAAAAACAGAGTGTCGTTGTCAGCATGTCTTCTTCAGGAATGAAAAAGATCTCTCGACTCATCGTGTGTTGTTCAGTGTTGTTGTATTGCATTCATGATAATTCTTTGAATGTTTGGAAATCTACCTTCCTTGTTTTGATCAGGATTGTTCTTCTTATAGTGCTCTCGGTGTATGTAACTTCTTCTCATTGTATATTCACACTTGCACACCCCTTAACTTCTTACACGTGTACTGCATCTCAATATTTCTTATATTCCACGAGTTCTGGAGGTAGGAATGATTCACTTTTCATAGGTACGAGATACGGTTTCCTGACATGCCAACAACTATCATTAAATAACATTAATTTCATTAAAATCATCAAATATGACTGTTAGTATTACTTAAATAATATTGATAAAAAGATAAGAAATGGTGTCACAGTGATTATGAAAACGGTGTCTTCTTCACGGTATGAGTTTCACGGTATGAGCTTCACGGTATGAGATTCATGGTATGACCATGTCACGGTGTCTAGGTCACGGTGTCGAGGTCACAGTTTGTCCTTTACGGTGTTCGGGTCACGGTGTCTGGGTCACGGTGTCTGGGTCACGGTGTCTGGATCACGGTGAGTCCTTACTAAGACAAATATATGTATTTGGACTTAGACAGAATATGCAGAATATGGATTTAGTTTAATTTTTAGATAGTAAGAGAACTTGAATCATAAACATAACGTCTTGATAATATATGTGAAATTTCTGATCATGCATATGACTTGTAAATAATAAAGAGAGTAATTAACATCCATAAGATTTGTAATCATTACACAATGATGTGTAGTTATTATTGAGATTGAAGACCATCATCAAGATGTGTAATAAAGATTGAGATTAATTAACAGTAAAAGGATTTGTGATCATTAAAACATGATTAACACATGAGGATTCCAACAATCTCACCTTTTTTTATGATAAAAAATCAGATATAGTTAGAATATAAATGAAATGTAACTTTAAAGATACTATCATAACAAAAACATTATATAACTGGCACTTGTAGTTTTTCTCCCCCATTTATACTTGAAGATTTTTCTCCCCCTTTTGGGATTATCAAAAAGTAGAGAAAATGAAATGAAACATGGAAGTTGGCATTAAACAAAGGGTGCAGAATACAACATACAAGAGAATTACAAACATTAAACAAGAAATGACATCCCATCAACATGAAAATAGTCTCTAGACTCTTCAGGTATCCATCTTTTCCATGCCTTTATCAGCAGCAGGAGCTGGTGTTGAAGTAAAAGAAGGCAAGATGCAGTAGACAAAGAGGGTAAGGGTAGACCTTCAAAAACAGATTGAGCCAAAGTTGGAGTAGTAGAAGATCTAGGATTAGGTTTGTTAAGAATGACTGGCCGGATCTGAGAAAGAGCTTGGCTGACGGACATGGAAGTTGAGGCTAAGGTAGGTAGAGTAGGTCGAAGGGGTGCAGCAGCTGGAGCCACGATAGCAGTACTCTACACATGAAGATACGACTTCAAAAGATTGATGAAATCAGTAATGATTTCACCACCATATTTCATAGCCATTTCAAAATCATCCATATTCCCCGTAAACTTGTCCAACAATCTGGTGAACTCTGTATGTTTCTGAACATGATTTTTAAAAGCTTGAGTCACATGAGGGATTCTCAAAATTTCAACAAGATATCTAAAGTGATATGTCATATCACTTTTAGAGAAAATCTGGGAGAGATAATGATCTATTTTCTTGGTGATCTCTTATTGAGCATCATTGGCTATCTTAGAATGAATCCTAACCAAGTACAATGCTCTATCATTGTTCTTGACCACTTTTGTCAAAGAAGATAGATCCAAGCCAATGAAGGAATTCTGAAATTCTTCCATTATTATGGATCTCAGCATAGAATCATACAAAGAAGGTGTGAAGGTCTGAACAGAAGCAGGTGATGCCTTGACAGTTTCAGTTAGATCTTTGAGCTGTTTCAAAACTTTTTTCCGGCATCCCGTGTATTCATATGTAAGCTTATTCATATTTTCCACAAGCTATCTCATGCGTTCCATCATTTTGGTGTGACTTTTTATAATATTTTGATCAAAAGATAGTAGGTATGGATGAACTTGAGACACAATCTCCCTAGCAAGGAGGGAATCAGAAGACTCAGGAGAAACAACAACAGGTGCAGGGGCAGAAACAGGAGCAGGCTCTAATCTCAAAGATAACTCATTCTGCAGACTTGCTACCATACTTTTAAGATTTTCAACATCATCACTCAGCAGCTTATTCTCTACTCTGACTTCTTGAATTTCTCAAATCATCCTTGGTTGAATATGCAAGATAATATTTTCCAAGAGAATTGATGAATCTTCTTGACCTAACTGAGTCACTGAGCGAGGTTGAGTGGAGACAATTTTCTAAACTCCAGTTAAAAAAGTCTCTACAAAACTTTCAGATCATCTTTGGTCACAAAGAAGTGATGCTCAGGTAAGGATGTAGGTAAAGGTAGAGGTTCAGATTCTGTGTGAGGTTCAGAGTCATCTTTAGACTCAGATTCTAATTCAGATTGAGGTTGGGGCTCTAGTTCTGGTTCTGGATGAGCTACAGACTTCAGTTGAAACAGAGATGAAAGATCCATTCTAGTTGTAGACACTTGCTCTGACTCATTCACATCATAAAATCTTGGGAACTCATACCGAGAGTACACAGAAAAAGTGATATAAGGTTGAGAAGCTTCAGCAGATCTAGCTTCCACAATATCGAGGTTTTGAGGTTCCTCCCCCTCAACTTGTGCTTCCATTCCAGATTCATGAGGTTAAGAAACATGGACAAGATCCACAGGATCATCCCAAATATCTTCAGCAAACTCTTTCCTTGTCAGTTGAAAGGAAATTTCCATCCTTTCTTCAGAAGATGGAATATTCTCAGGAACCGATTGTTCCACTAGATGAGCTTCCATACTTGCTTCTTTCTCAACAGAAATATTCTCTTCAACAAGATCTGCCTCTAAGGTTGCTTGCTGTTCTGAAATAGGAAAAACCAATTTCCTTGTAGCATTAGGATGAGCTTTTTCCTTATGAAGAACAACTGAAGGATCCATAGTCCTTTCCATTTCAACAACAACTTCCTCTCCTTGAGGTATTTCAGGTTCTTCTCTAGGTGGTACTTCATCTGTTACATCTTCTTGTTGTTCTTCTTCTCAATACACAGCCACTTCATCTGGTTCCAAACCAGGATAATCTAGGTTCTTATTCCTTCTTGGATAGTCAACAGGATTAAACTTTTTATAAAGTTAATCACTATCCTCAAACCACTGCTTTTTCCAGAGATTCCAGCTAATCTTCATCCTTCTGATGATAGGTATGGATAGGCAGTAATCAAGGTCCTCTAATTTTTCTTCATTCAGTCTAACCATCCCTTTTGCAACTAACATAGCTAAAATCATCCTTGAATAAAACAGGGAGGTGGATTTGGAAGTTACTTTGATCCGCTCACAGATATGGTTGATAACATATTTACACAGATTGATCTTATGGACATTCTCCAACAGGTGAATCAAGAACACATCCTGATACTTCATCACAGCAAAATCCCTTTTTCTTGGACTAACCAAATTTTGAAAAAACTTGAACAGAAGTCTTATCTCCCCATCTAGTTCAGAAACTATTGCCCTTCGCTTGGTTCCATTTCCAGTCAGGTTTTCCAAAGCAGTCTCCATGTCAAAGATGTCGGTTGTTGGAGGAGGGTCTCTCTGGTAATCCTCACACACTCCTTTATGGCGAATCCCTAGGCATATATCCCACAGCCTCGAAGAGAAAGAGCACTTTTGACCATTTATCCAACTTGTCACCATAAATAATTCTCCAAACTCAAAAGAGAACTTTACATTCTGATAAAATTGAGATACCAATCTTGGGTAGATCGGTCTATTCTGTCCAGTGAACCATCCAAGCCATCCTTGATCTCTTAAAACTTTTAAAACTAAAGATCTTCTAGACAGAAACCACTCTGTGAAAACTTCCTTTTCAAGTAAAACTGTACGACTTACCAGGTTTGGGTTTAGAGGTCCTTTGGGAGCTATCCTCGATATCAACTTCTGTTTCTTAGAGTGGTTCTTCTCAGACAAGGGTGAAGATGGACGCTTCATCCTTAGCATCCACTGAAGGTTTAGGCGAGAGAGAAGAGAAGTTTCAGGAGAGATTTCGGGTAAGGAATCGAATGAAACCCTTATGTTTTATCATTTGGGAATGTCAAATGTCATAAAAACAAAAGCGCGGGAAATCAAATATCGGTAAAAAAATTAAGCGATACGGGTTAACATAAGAATAAAAATAAACTTCACGGTGAGACAGTTGATTGTCATCATGGTGAGACAGTGAGCATTCTGGGCAGTCACAGTGAGACAGTAAGTTGACAGACAGTGAGCATAAAGTCATGATGGTGATACTGTGAACATAAAACAGTAACTTAGAAATAGTGACCATGAAACCGTAAAGTAAAATACAGTAAAGTATTAATCATTTAGATAAGTAGGATATTTACTTATGATTAATCATACCAAGATCATGTATGGTGTAGTCTAATCTTTCTGAATTTAATGGTTTAGTGAATATATCATCAAGTTGATATTTAGTACCAATGAATTCCAAATTAATATCACCTTTTTTATAATGATCCCTCAAAAAGTGATGTCTTACATCAACATGTTTTGTCCTAGAGTGAGAAACATGATTATTAGAAATATTAATAGCACTTGTGTTGTCACAATTTATTGGGAGATGTCTGAATTGATATCCATAGTCTAGTAATGTGTGTTTCATCCACAAAATTTGTGCACAACAACTTCCAGCAGCTATGTATTCAGCTTCTGCAGTTGATAATGCAACAAATTTTTTTTCTTACTACACCATGATACTAGTGACTGGCCTAAAAGATGACATGTTCCAGAGGTTCTTTTTCTATCTAACTTACATCTAGAAAAATCAGCATCAGAATAACTAACTAATTCAAATGATTGTTCTTTGGGATAGAACAGCCTTAAATTGGGAGTATGCCTGAGGTATTTGAAAATTATCTTTACAACATTTAAATGTGACTCTTTAGGGTTTTCTTGAAAACGAGCACACATACACAGAGTAAACATAATGTCATGACGACTAGCAGTTAGGTAGAGTAAACTTCCAATCATTCCTCTATAAGTGGTTTGATCAACAGATTTACCATTTTCATCAAGATCCATCTTACAGGTGGTACTCATGGGAGTGTCACTACTTTTTGTTCTATCCAATCCAAAATGTTTTAAAAGATCTCTAGTATATTTACTTTGAGTTAAAATAATTCCATTATCATTTTGAAAGATTTGAAATCCAAGAAGGAATTTAAGTTCACCCATTAGAGTCATTTCAAAATCATTTTGCATCATTTTAGAAAAATCAGTACATAATGTAGTTTTTGAAGATCCAAAAATAATATCATCTACATAAATGTGTACATCTAAAACTTCTTTATAAATTCTTTTTATAAACAGAGTAGGATCAACTATTCCTTTTGCAAAACCTTTAGAAATTAGAAAAGTACTTAGTCTATCATAACAAGCTCTTGGAGCTTTCTTTAAACTATATAAAGCTTTTGATAGATTGAAAATATGATTTGGAAAATGAGGGTTTGAAAATATGTGTGGTTGTTCAACAAAAACATCCTCAGCAATATATCCATTTAAGAATGCACTCTTTACATCCATTTGATATAGTTTCAAATTTAAATGTGCAGCATAAGCAAGTAAAATCCTAATAACTTCTAATCTGGCTACTGGAGAAAAAGTCTCCTCATAGTCAATACCTTCTTTTTGACTATAGCCTTGTGAAAATAGCCTAGATTTATTTCTAACTATGTTTCCAGACTCATCAAATTTGTTTCTAAACACCCATTTAGTGCCTATTGTGAATGTGTCCTTAGGTCTTTCAACAAGATTCCAAACTTTATTTCTTTCAAATTGATTGAGTTATTATTACATAGAAATTACCCAAAATTCATCATTGATGGCATCATTGATATTTTTAGGTTCCAACTGTGAAAGAAAGGATTGATGTTCAACCTGATTTCTTAGAGAAGCTCTAGTCTGTGTCCCTCTATCGAGATTTCCTACAATAGCATCTAGAGGATGATTCTTTGGAATTATAGTTGATCTAGTAAAGGTAGGACTTCAAATTTTAGGATCTTCTCTAGGTTCGGGTTCATTAGCAGAAGATTCTAGAATAAGTCCAGAACAGGTTGTCTTTATAGCAGGTTCATTAGATTTGTCATTAAGGTCCAGAATAGATAAATCTTCTTCAAGATTTCCAAGAGAATTTTTAGGCTCATGTGGATCAGTTTCATCAAACTTGATGTGAACAGATTCTTCCACACATTTGGTTCTCTTATTAAAAACTCTATAGGCTTTTCTAGTTAAAGAATAACCAAGAAAAGTTCCTTCATCACTTTTAGAAGCAAACTTATCAAGATTATCCTTTGTATTAAGAATAAAAACATTACTACCAAAGACTCTGAAGTAATTAACTTTAGGTTTCCTATTGTTCCACAACTCATAAGGGGTATTCTTAAGAATAGGTCTAATTAAGACTCTGTTAATGATATAACATGTTTTATTGACAGCTTCAGCCCAAAAGTAAATAGGCAGGTCATATTCATTAAGCATAGTTCTAGAAATTTCGTGCAGGGTTCTATTCCTCCTTTCTACTACACCATTCTGCTGAGGTGTCCTAGGAGCAGAAAATTTATGACTATAGCCATTGTGTGAGAAAAACAATTCAAATTCATGATTTTCAAACTCACAGCCATGATCACTTCTTAAGGTTTTAATCTTAAGTTCACTATGGTTTTCTTCAGATTTGGAGTATTTGACAAAGTAAGAACAAGCTTCACTTTTTTGAGCTAAGAAGTATACCCAAGTATATCTAGAAAAGTCATCTACTATGACATAGACATAGTTCTTCCCATTTAATCTAGAAACTCTAGATGGTCCAAACAAATCCATGTGAACAAACTTGATAGGTTGATAAGTTTAGACTTCTTTCTTTGGTTTGAAAGAGATTTTGTGTTGCTTCCCCTTTTGACAGGGAGTACACACTTTGTCATTTGGAAACTCATGTTTGGGTAGGTCTCTCACTAAGTTCTTACTTGTAAGTTTTCTAAGTGAATGTATATTGCAGTGTCCTAATCTTATGTGCCATAACAAAGACTCTTTATGAAAATCATTTATACAGGTAACATTTTTCTTAGCTAAGGAACTCAAATCAACAGCATAGACATTTTCATTTCGCAAGGCAGAAAATACTAAAGCATTTTTAGAATTAAAAACATTACAAGAATCATTTTCAAATTTGATATTGAAACCATCATCACATAATTGAGAAATACTTAACAGATTATATTTCAGTCCATCAACAAATATAACTTTAGAAATTAATACTGAGTCAGTGTTTCCAATCTGGCCTAAGCCGATGATTTTCCCTTCAGAATTATCACCAAAGATGACATGACCTCTATCAACCTTTATTAAGCTCTTGAAGAATGAGTAATCCTAAGACATATGTCTTGAACATCCACTCTCCAGATACCATGTCTTATTGTGGGAACTCTTCAGGTAGGTTTCCTACAAAACAGATTTAAATAGGAAATGATTTTGGTACCCAAATCTTCTTGGGTCTAGACAGGTTAGCAATCAAAGCTTTCGGTACCCATATTTGTCTTATGGGTCTCATATAATTTGCAGAATCAAAATATTTTGAAAGATAAACTCTATTAGATTTATAACTATCTGAATAAATAGTTGAAGCATATAAATGTCCAGAACTAGAACTTGCAGAATTCTGTCTAGATTTAGGACTAAATCTATTATTGGTAATCTGTCTCTGTCCAGGTTTGTAGCCTATTCCAGTAGTGTATTTTGGTGCAACATGCTTTCCTAGAATTTGAGTTAGTGTATCCTTTCTAATTGTGAACTTCTCTAAATTCTTTCTATGTTTCTCATTAGACATTTTCAGTTCAGTGTTCTCCCTTAACAGTTGATAATTTTTCTCTTTTTCAATAGTAAGGTCGGTTTTAAAAGTAGTAGTGAGAGCATGATGTTTCTTTAATGATTTGTATTTATCCTTAAGTTAATTGCATGTCTCTTCCAGCATATTACAATATTCAGACAATTCCTCACTAGTCATGTTTTCAGAATCAGAATCAGATTCTGCACTATATTCAGAATAATAATAATTTAAAGCATGAGTATCTAGGGTTACCTCAGATGTGTTTGTCATAAAACACATGTTTGCCTTATTTTCAGTTTCTGTCTCAGAAGCTTCATATTCGTTGGAGCTATCCTCAGAATTTCTCCAAGTAGCCTTCATAGACTTTTTGTACTTACTCTTCTTATAATCATATTTATTCTTGAATTTGATCTTTGGGCAGTCTGCTTTAATATGTCCTTTTATTTTTCACTCATAACAGACAACATAATCACTTTTATCTGGATTTTTCTAATCCTTCTTCCAATTTCCCTTATTATCATACATTCCTTTGTAATTTGATTTTTTGAAGAATTTCTTCTTCTTATAAATTTTCTTAAACCTTCTGGCTATCTGAGCCATTTTGGCATCACTATCAGAGTCTGAATATTCACTGGTTGAACTGTCAATAGGTAGTTGAGCTTTATATTTTTCCTTGCTCTTTGAAGTAGTAGTCTTTAAAGCCAATGATTTTCTCTTAGGTTCATCATATTCCTCTTTATTCACCTTGAGTTCTTCCTCATATATCATAAGCTTACCAATGAGTTCTTTGACAGGTAGAGCAGCAATGTCACATGACTCTCTGATTGAGACAGAGGTGCCTCTCCATCGTTCTGGTAAACATCTCAGAATCCTCATAATATGTTCCTTTACTAGAACAACTTTACCAAGTGAACTAATTGTATTGACTATATCATTAAACCTGAGATACATATCAGAAATAGGTTCATTAGTCTTCATTTTATAGTTATCATATTTAATAGTATAAGTATTTAATCTCATTTCTTTAACATTGTTTGTTCCTTCCTTAGAAACACCCAAAGTATCCCAAATTTCAAAATGAGTCTTGTAAGAAGAAATTATGTTAAACTCCTCATCTCCTAAAGCACAGTACAAGGCATTCATAGCTTTATAATTATTATTGTAAGTAGTCTTTGTAGGTTCATCCCAAGTGGATATAACAGTAGTGGGAAGTTTATATTCTGATTCTATGGCAGTCCAAATATCAAAACCCATGCTCTCTAAATGAATGTTCATTTTCAGTTTCCACTGAACATAGTTTGTACCGTTGAATAAAGGTGTCATGTTCGTAGCAGCACCCTCTAGTCTATTGTCCATATCTAGATTATAGAAAGATAATTTAAAGAGATAAAATTTAGAACTAATAGAAATTTAAGATCTTTAAAGATTCAACTAAAATCATATTTGAAAAACATAGTATCTTGGAAATCCTTAAACAAAAACAAAACCTCTGATACCAAATGTTGGTCAGAGTGGACACTCAAGAGGGGGGGTGAATTGAGTTCCAATTAAAATTTCTGTTAAAATATTGTCTAGTTAAAATCCCCTGATTTATAAAATAAGTTAAACTATAGTGAATTTATACAGATTGTAAATGTTCACTTAGCTTCTCAAGGATTGATTAGGTCTCAGTTAATTTAACCACAAGATCAAACTAACTTTTGAAGATAACCTATTGATTTACAACAAGTGTAAACACTTGCTAATTTAACTATCAAAGTAGCTTTAAAATTGTTTTGTATTTCAAAGTAATAGCAGTGGAATAAATAAGATATATGTAGTATACTATAAACTTAAACTAAAAATGCACAACATGTATAACAAGAGGTTCAGTCTCAAGCTGAGACTTAGTCCTCTCAAATTTATATATACTTGATCCACACCCTCGATCGGGGTTAACAACAGTTTACAAAACTATTCAGGCCACGCAAGGACCTCTACCACTGTTCTTCGTGGGAAAGAAAACAAAGACTGGGCCACACAAGGACCTCTTCCACAGTTGACGTGGGTAAACAAGAGTTAAGAGATTTGGAGTGAGGATTTTGATATCCTCCAGTTCAGTGCAAGAGACAGTGTTTGTATACGAAATACAGAGTACACCACACAGCTCGAAAGTTAATAAATAAATCACTTAGAGAGAATATATAAGAGTTTAGAAAACTCAAGAGATTATCAATGCAACTATGGACTCGTTGGATTCAACAGGAATACTTCTGATTCCTTATCTGGTTTTTCTGTTAAAAACCAGAGTGTCGTAGTCAGATTGTCTTCTACAGGAATGAAAAATATCTCTTAACTAGTCGTGTGTTCTTCAGTGGTGTTGGATTGCATTCATGAGAATTCATTGAAAGTCTAGCAATCTCCCTTCCTTTTTTTGATCAGGATTGTTCTTCTTGAAGTGCTCTCGGTGTATGTAAGTTCTTCTCATTGTATATTCACACTTCTATGCCCCTTCACTTCTTACACGTGTACTGCATCTCAATATTTCTTATATTCCACGAGTTCTGGCGGTAGGAATGATTCCCTTTTCATAGGTATGAGATACGGTTTCCTGAAATTCCAAAAACTATCATTAAATAACATTAATTGCAATTAAAACATCAAATATGACCGTTAGTATTATTTAAATAATATCGACAAAAAGATAATAAATGGTGTCACAATGATTATTTAAAAACTATGTCTTCTTCACAGCATGAGTTTCACAGTATGAGCTTCATGGTATGACCTTCACAGTATGAGCTTCATGGTATGACCATGTCATGGTGTCTAGCTCACAGTGTCGAGTTCACGATTTTTCCTTCACGGTGTCGGGGTCACGGTGTCTGGGTCACGGTGGCTGGGTCACGGTGTCTGGATCACGGTGAGTCCTTAGACAAATATTTGTATTTGAACTTAGACAGAATATGCAGAATATGGATTAAGTTTAATCGTTAGAGAGTAATATAACTTGAATCATAAACATAAAGGCTTGATAATATATGTGAAATTTGTGATCATGCATAAAACTTGTAAATAATAAAGAGAGTAATTAACATCCATAATATTTGTTATCATTAAACCATGATGTGTAGTTATTATTGATATTGAAGACCATTATCATGATGTGCAATGAAGATTGAGATTAATTAACAGTAAAAGGATTTGTGACCATAAAAACATGATTAACACATGATGAGTCCAACACCTTCAAAATTTTAAAACAAAAAAAATAACATCTAATTACATATCATGTGTTGGGTAATTTAACTAATGAGGTTTTAAATCACATAAAGCATAAGCTATTACCTAATCATTTTGCACAAGGACACAACCAAGTCCTTTCAATGAAACATCATTGTAGATAATAAACTCACTATTTCTGGAAGGCAGTGCCAAAACTGTAGCATTCACCAATATTCTTTTCAATTCATGAAAACAATCATCGTATTATTTTGTCCAAATGAACTAAACACCTTTTCGAGTTAACATAGTCACTGGGAAAGATAACTGTGAAAAAAAATCAACTAACCTCTGGTAATAACCTTTTAAATCAAGAAAACTACAATTTTTTGTGATATTGGTTGGTCTTGGCCATTATTCAACAACTTTTGTGTTTGCAGGATCAATAGTTATGCCATTTTTTAAACAATGTGACCAAGGAATGAAATTTGTTGTAACCAAAACTCCAACATTATGAATTTCCCATACAGTTTATTTCCGTTTAAGGTTTGTAAGACAACAATTAAATTACTTTCATGTTCCACTTTACTTTTTTAATAAACCAAAATATCATCAATGAACACACCACAATCTTACACAAGAACTCACAGAAAATTCTATTCCAAATATCCAAGAATACAGCAGGTGCATTGGTTAACCCAAAATACATAACTAAAAATTCATAATGGCCATATCTAGCATGAAATTTGGTCTTCATAATGTCTGTTTCCTTGACTTTCATCTTATGGTACCCCGAACTCAAGTAAATCTTCGGAAAATACTAATCTCCCTGGAGCTGATAAAAAAATCATCAAGATGAGGAAAAGGGTACTTGTTCTTAACAGTGATGTTATTAAATACTCTATAATCAATGAAATGTCTCATTGAACTATATTTCTCTTTAATAAATAAGAAAAGAGAACCCCATAGTGTTGTTCTAGGTCGAATTAATCCTTTATCGAACAACTCCTACAATTGCTTCTTTAACTCTAAAAGTTCAATTTGATCCATTTGATAAGGGGGTTTTGAAATTTTCTTAGCATCAAGAACTAATTCAATAGTAAATTCAACTTCACGATCAGGTATTATACAAGGAAACTCATCATGAAAAATATCAAGATACTCATTTACCACTGGAACATCATTAATCTGAACAGTTCCTTTGGTTTCAACAATATGTGCATGGTAACCTAGATTTCCATCTTTTACTAGTTTCTCAACTTCTTGATATGTTATCAAAAGTAGGGGTTCATTCTGGTAAACAAACTAAAGTTCTTTCCGAAAATAAACCTCTTTAGCTCTATAGTCAATCTTAGCATGGTAAACATTAAGCTAGTCCATACCCAAAAAAAACATCAAACTCTACTAGATGCAAAACTATAAGGTTTGCTGGTAGATATTTTCCACACACAAGGAAAAGAAGGTTCTGGTAATTTCTTTTTGTCTCAGACTTTCCTCCCATTATTTTTCGCATAAGTTTAGGATTCATTACTTGGGATATATTTCCCAATTTATTTGAAAACTTCTCATAAATTAAAGAGCGTGTAGACCTTGAATCAAAAAACACATGGGAATAATCTGTATAAACAAATAGTGTACATGATACTACTTCATTTGATGGCCCAACATCTGCTTAAGTAGTTGCAATGGATTTAAGAACCCCATTCTTCTTGTTGTCTAGCTGCCTTCCCTATGTTGAGTTCTTCGTTGGACACTCATTTTCATAATGACCCATTTCATTGCACTTAAAACATTTTACTGACTGTAAATCAGATTTTGTCTTACCATTACACTAATATTTTTCAGTGAAATTACGAGCCTTATATATCATTTTACCACATCGGCAACACTTACCAGAATTCAAAAGGCATTCCCCAACATGCTTTTTACCACAATTTTCACAAACTGTAAACTTAAGTTTATTACCATCAGACTTTATTGAAGAGTTCTTCTCTTTCATCTGCCACCTCGACCTCTTATTCTATTGTTTGTGAATGAACACATGATCATCAGAAAACTACATTTACACCTTCTACATACATCAAATAAGTTTTTCGTATCTTTTCAACTCATGAGAAGATAAAGCCCTTCGATACTTAAGCTTTAATCTTGAGTAAAATGATTTATATTACTATCAAGATCTTGTATGATGTTTGGAGCATACCTTTCCAGTCGAGTGAATTTTTCTTCATAAGTAGCCACTAATTCATCTCCCTGCCTCAATTAAAAGAATTGTTTTTCCATCCTAAGACAAACCAACTTAGAAAAATATTTCTCAAGAAATGTATCTTTGAATTCATCCCAATCAAGACCATAAATCTTCTCACTATCCCAGATATTTTTCACCATCGGCCACCACTGATCGACTTCACCTTCAAAATGATAAAACACAATACTAACCTTTTGATGTTATGAACTCCCCATGATATCAAAAATATTCTCCAGTTCTTTAATCCACCCTTCAGCAAGCATAGGGTCAGATGATCTTCTGAATGATGGGGGATATTGCCTCAATAAATGCCCTACTACTATAAGGACCCATCATTAGACATTAGATAATCTTGAATTAAGATGATGATTCACATTAAGGATCTTTTTGGGTTTATAGTTTTATAAAATTAGGCCATAACTATTACATTACATCTCAAAAATTAGAAAGTAGACACTTATTCTCAGTTTCGGTTCTTTCATAAAATAAAAACTCTTGAAAAAAAGAGTCATGTCTAGTTCCATGTTTTGGACAACATGATTTTTTCTTGATCCCATTCTTGACCCAATTAATCTTTAAGTCCTGTGCAAAACATTTCAAAAACATGGGATGAGCATAAAACGCCCAGTAAGGGTTATAAAATAAAGAAGGAAAATATTAGTCCTTCAATACATACCTAGCATAAAATATTTAACATACCTCAATAAATCATAATATTTATTAATAACACATACAAATCATAAATTATAAATGTAACTTGTGGCATCCATATCATATTTACACTGTAGCTATCATAGCTACATAGGGAGTTACGTTTGGAATATCATCACAGTATATTCCAAAAATCTCTTAGGAGAAACATTAACATTTACCTTTGTTATGTTAACCAATGAATTAGAGAGATATCTCAGGCTCACATGCACTAGGTTTATCGCGGAATCACCCATATACATAAATAATTCCCATGAACCATAACATATTCACAACACATAAAACAAACATAAAGGAAAGACAACATTACCACATTTTAATCACGATATATAATTTAAATATATTGACATTGCAAATTAATTATGAAAAATCATTTTCAATTACAAAATACTTAAAAGATTATATGGTATTTATTTTCCTTTTAAAAACATTATGTCTTATTAAGGAATCCAAATATCAAATAATGCTTGCGATGGCGGAAAGTTCATTGCCACTACATAAGTTAAAAAGAAACATTGCTTTTTTGTCATTTAGTAAAATTCAACGTAGAAAAAATATTCCCTTTGAATGAATTGAATTTTTAAATGGGTTTACACACTATATAATTTTTTTATAAACCAAAATATGTCTCAATGAAAGGAGATTGAGATGAAGTCCTTTACATCATGTCCAACTGGACCTATTCGTTCTTTAATATCCTGAATAATAATCTAAATTCAGTTTATACTTACTTCAAAACATTTTTCAGGTTTATTATTCCTTTTAAATCACTTATTACCACGTTATAAATATTATATCATCATTTATTTTAATAATGGTCATTCCGTCGATATTTGGTACTAGAGTCAAAAATGAACTTCTTATAATTATAAGTTGTTCATGTGGTCAATGATAAATTATCTCCAAAATTATATTCAGGATCTAGATATCATATATATCATATATGTCAAATATATATATATATATATATATATATATATCTAATATTACAAAACATTTGGAGATAAGAAATGAAATGTATTGTTCATGGAGACGGTGAGCCGAACGTACGCATGAACGCTACTTTCATTTCAATTTCATATTTAAATGGAATGAAAACATCATTATAAATGGTAACATAATAATTCTAGTATAATATAATATATAATTTCATTAACTATATCCTTTATACGTTCCACTTATGGCATGAATGAGTCATATCACTTTGAGGGGGCGGTAGTCCGCACTTCCTCAAATGAAATTATCGCGTTTACCCATTATGGAAACCCTAAAGGTATACTATAAATGAAAATTAATGAAATATAGAGACAATATGAATATAATATAAATCACATAAAAATAATTTTCCATCTTAATTTCCACCATAAGATGCGGTAGGAGATAATTTAAAAATCATCATTTCGTGAGGCGTTGGTTTTCCTTCCGTAGAAACAGTATGTTCTTTACCCATTAGTTGGAGGTGTGTGTAAGTGTAGATCAAATAATTCTTTTAAAAACATCCTATTATATTTGTAATACTTTTTTAGTTATGTAAAATAATAATAATAAGATCCTAGGGATTAGAGAAGTAAAATATATGAATAGAACTTGAAGGAAGACCTTACCTTTAAATCGGGTAACTACCTTTGGTTTGAACCAAAACGATTTAGTGAAGTTATTTATCCCTAAGGTAAGGCTACTAGAAGGAATATATGGCTGTTGGGAGCTTATTTAGGAAGATTTTGTACAAGAAAAGGGGTTATAGAGGTGTGAGTAGTGGGTTAGAGGCGATGGATTTTTATAAGGTGGAGGAGGGGCTCTTTAGGAATGTTTGAAAACATTATTTTATTATAAAAATATTTTCATTTTAAAAAAGTCCAAAACTCTTTAAAGTCGCATATAAGATGACTATTTTTCTAAATAATGTCATTGAATAAGAATTTTATAGGTTTTGGATAGTTCTTCAAAATTTATAATATCATTTATTTAAATCATTTATTAATAAGTTAATCACTACATCATAATTGTGTCATAAATAATTTTATTTATATGATGTCTAAAAATTATAAATAAAATACCATTATATAGGAAATAATTTTAGATTTCAAAGTAATATTTATATTCTAAGAGATAACTTATATAACCCCATGTAAAAATTGATTTACTAAAAGATACATGTTTATGTAATTTTAGTCTTTACTTTAAATTAATTAATATAAAGTGTCATTATCACTCCTAAGTGGCTCCATGGGGTCCCTAAATCGACCCAAGGATTACCATGGTCAGATATGTATCAACCAATATGATTAAGACATGTTTTAGGGTAATTATATATTATTATAATATCATTGTTTACCCTTATTTACCATATTTACCTTTTTACCATGGTAAATTAAATATTTACTGAAGTAAATATACATAATGTCTGAAAATAAAAGTTACCTATTCACACAATTTCAAACTCCTAATTCCAAATATTGAATCCATTTTTCCAATTTCAATATACATAAGTGGAAAAAATTAATTTAAAATTTATTCATGTTGTCAAAACAAAAACTGTGTTTTTAAGAAATAATAACTATCAAAAGATTGACCTCGGTTTATGTCCAATTTAAGAGTGAAATTAAATCCAATGAAAATTTTTGGATTAAATGGTAAAAATAAAATCCAATTAAACTTTAAAAAAATTAAAATAATATTATAACTATATAAAAAATTAGATTAAAAGGTGGTTTTTAATTAAAAAGCTGTATTTTTCACTATTCCTAAAAATGAACATTATCAGAAAAATAACAAAATTTTATCCAAAGTAAATTATGATGTCCTGATTCAAAAGAAGAATATTATTCTTTTCAAATAGAACATATAAAAGTGAAAACAAAAATAGATTTAGAAATGGGTTCTCTATCAAAAGGCGGTAAATCGACCCTTTAAAGAACATTAGAGTATTTATGCTTAAAATTGGATTCATTAATATTTCAAACCACTAAAATTTATTGGACAAATGTAAAAATATTTAACAAATATGTATAATCATATTTTAGTTAGTTTTTTTTCATTCCTTCCATTACAACGACAATGCGTTAACTACCATTTATAATAATAATATTATATTAGTATTTTTCAGTATAACTCAACATTGTGTGAAACGTAAGATTTCAAAGAAACCCATTGTTGCATATCAGGTATGCCATAGAACAAAGCATACTATTTAAAGTAAAATTAATATGTAATTCCAAAATATTAAAAAGTAAGAAAATGTCATATTTCTCTATTTACCTGGGATGTTACATCCTTACCCCCCCCCCCATTTTAAATTTCTTCCTCGAAATTTTATGCACTTATAAAATAAATGGGGGTATTTATCCATCATAGAATTTTCAGATTCCCACATTTCCACTTCAACCATTTGTTTTTTCCAAAAAACATTAACTTGATGTATTAAATTATTCCACAACACATGCTCTCTTCAGTCATGAATCTGGACTGGTTGTTCCTCATAAGAGATATTCTATTCTAAATGAACTACCTCTAGGCTCAAAACATGATATGGATCCATCATATACTTTCTCAACATTGAAACATGAAAAACATTGTTAACCTAAGATAATGTTGGAGGTAAAGAAACTCTGTACACTACTGATCCAACATTATCTAATATTTCAAAGGGTCCAATGAACCTCCGACTCAACGTTCCCTTCTTACCAAGAAGCATCACACTTTTCCTTGGAGAAACCTTTAGAAAGACAGGATCACCTACCTCAAATGAAAGATCCTTCTTCCAGTTATCCGCATTACTTTTTTCCCTGATCTAATATATTCTCATGTTATTCTAGATCACTAAACGTTTTCTACAACCTCTTCTACCAATTCTAGTCCCATCAACATTGTTTCACCTACATTATCCCAAAAAGCAGGAACTCAATACTGCTTCCCATATAATGCCTCAAATGGAGCCATCTGTATACTGGAATGAAAAAATTTTATCATAATAAAATTATACCAAAGAAATATATTGGTCCTAACTACCTTGGTAATCTAGGAAACAAGCACGTATCATATCTTCCAATGTCTGAATTTTTCGTTCTGACTACCCAACTGATTGAGGATGAAAAGTTGTACTAAAATTTAATTCAGTACCCAATGACTTTTGAAGGACTTTCCAAAAGTTATAAGTAAACCAGGGATCATGATCAGATACAATGGATATGGGAACTCCATGCAACCTGAATATCTCTTTAACATACAATCAAGAAAGTTGATCTACAAAAAATGTATCTCGAATAGGAAGTAAATGAGAAGATTTTGACAATCGATCAATAATAACACATATTGCATTATTACTTCGAGATGTCTTCGGTACTCCCACAATGAAGTCCATGGATATATTTTTCCATTTCCACTATAGAACCAGTAAAAGTTGAAGCATCCCTTTCAGTAACTACCGCTATTCTATAACCTGTTGACAAGTCAAACACTTCATAGTAAAGTCAGAAAATTCTTTTTTCATTCCACCCCACTAGTAATACTCCCAAAGATCTCTGTGCATATTAGTACTGCAATGATGAACTGAAAATGAAGAACTATGATCTTCACATAACAACTCATTTTTCAACTATGAATCACAAGTCACACATAATCTCTTTCAAAATATCAAAATACAATCATTGTCAATGTTAAAATTATGAAATTTACCCTTCGGAACCAACTCTACCTTTTTCTATAACTCACAATCTTCCTTCTATGCTTGCTTAATTCTGTTTGATAGAGATTATTTCACTGACACCTGAAACAAAATAGATAAATTTCCTGCACTAATAACTTCTATGCCAATTTTAATCAAATCATTAATAAGAGGATCTTGTTCCAAATATAACATGGTTAATGTATCAATAATATTTCGACTCAAAGAATCAACCACATCATTTGTTTTTCATGGATGTTAAATGAATTGTGAAATCATAATCCTTGATTAATTCCAGCCATATTCTCTGTCTCATGTTCAATTCTTTCTAAGTGAATATAAACTTCAAACTTTTATGGTTAGTATATATTTCACAATTTACTCCATACAGATTATGCCTTTAAATTTTTAAAGAAAAAACAATAGCAAGTACTTCCAAATCATGTGTATGGTAATTTAACTCATGAGGTTTCAACCAACGTGAAGCATAAGCAATTATCTGATCATTATTCATAAGTACACATCCAAGACCTTTAAACAAAGAAAATTGTATATAACAAACTACCCATTTCTGGAAGGCAGTGCCAAAACTGGAGCATTCACTAATATTCTTTTCAATTCATGAAAACAATAATCTCATTATTTTGTCCAAATGAACTTAACACCTTTTTGAGTTAACTTCATCACTGGGCTATATAACTGTGATTTATTTTCAATAAACCTCTTGTAATAACCTACTAAACAAAGAAAACTTCGAATCTCTAAAATATTTGTAGGTCTTAGCCATTCTTCAACAACTTTTATTTTAGAAGGTTCAACAGTTATTCCATTTTTTGAAACAACGTGACCAAGGAAAGAAATTTTGTGTAACCAAAACTCACACTTTTTTAATATCACATACAGTTTATTTTCTTTTAAGTTTTTTAAGGCATCCCATAAATTACATTCATGTTCGTCTTTACTTTTGGAATAATAAAAAATATCATCAATGAACACAACCACAAACTTATCCAAGAACTCATGGAAAATTAAATTCATAAGATCCATGAATAAAAAAGGTGCAATAGTTAACACAAAAGGCATAAATACAAATTCATAATGGCCATATCTCGTAAAAAACACAGTCTTCAGAATGTCTACTTCATTTACATTAAACTAATGGTACCCCAACCTCAAGTTAATATTTGAAAATATTGAGCTCCCTAGAGGTGATTAAGAAAATCATCGATATGAGGTAAAGGATATTTGTTCTTAATAGTGATGTTATTAAATTATCAATGATCAATTAAATGTCTCATTGAACCATATTTCTTATTAACAAACAAGATAGGAGAACCCCATGGTGATGTACTAGGTCGAATGAAACCATTATCTAATTACTCTTGTAACTTATTTTTTAACTCTAAAAGATCAACTGGAGACATTCGATAAGGGGGTTTTGAAATTGTTTTAGCATTAGGAACTAAGTCAATAGAAAATTCAACTTCCCGATAAGGTATTATACCAGGTAACTCATCAGGAAAAACATCAACATTACAATTTACCACTGGAACATTATTATTCTAAACAGTTTCTTTCTTTTCAACAATATGTATAACAAAACATTCATTTCCATCTTTTACTAGTATCTCAGCTTCATGATATGTTATCAAAATTAGGGGTTCAATCTTGTACAGAAACTGAAAATTCTTTCTGAAAATAAACCTATTAAGCTATGTGGTCAATCTTAGCATAGTAAATGGAAATCAAATCCATACCAAAAATAACATCAAACTCTACTAGAGGAAAAATTATAAGGTTTTAGGTAGATTTATTCCCCACATAAGGACATGAATGTTTTTATAATTTCTTTTTGTCCCAAAATTTCCTCCCTTTTTTTGCCATATGTTAAGGATTCATACCTTGAGATGGAATTACTAATTTACTAGAATAATTATCAAAAATAAATGACTATGTAGACCCTGAAACAAACAACACATTTTCATATAATGAATAAACAAAAAGTGTCTCCAATTCTACTTCATTCAATGGCCCGACATCTTCTAAAGTAGTTGAAAAGGATTTAAACACCCCTTTCTGCTTATAGTCCAGCTGATTTCCCTTAGTTTAGTTTTTTATTGGAAACTCATTTGAATAATGACCCATTTAATTGCACTTAAACCATTTTACTAACTATAAACCAGCTTTTTTCTTACTATCACCCTGATCTTTTTTAGTGAAATTATGAGCCTTATGTTACATTTTACCACATCGGTATCACTTACCAGAATTAAAAAATCATTCCCCAGAATACTTTTTACCATAATTTTCACAAACTATAGACTTATGTTTCTTACCATCAAACTTGTTCTTCCCTTTCATCTTCCACCTTGACCTCTTATTCTGTTTTTTTTTTCAAAGAACACATGATCATCGGAAAACACCATTTCCACCTTCTCCACACATCGAATTTTTTTCAGAACCTTTGAACTCATGAGAAGATAATCACTTTGATACATTTCTTTAATCCTTCGTAAAAATTATTGATTTTACTATCATGATATCGTATGAAGTTTTGAGCATACCTTTCCAGTCATGTGAAATTGGATTCATAAGTTTCCACTGAGAGTCCTCTTCCTGCCACAATTCGAAATTTTTTTTTTCCATCCTAAGACGAACCAACTTAACAAAATATTTCTCATGAAACATCCCTTTGAGTTAATCCCAATCAAGAGCATCAATTGCCTCACTATCCCAGATCTTTTTAACCATAGACCACCACTGATTGGCTTCAACTTCAATATGGTAAATAGGAGGACTAATATTTTGATATTCTAAGCATGCCATGACATCAAAAATATTCTCTAGTGCTTTAACCCACCCTTTAGCTATCATAGGGTCAGATGATCCTCTGAATGATTTTGATGTTGCATCATGAAATGATCTACTATAGACATGTTCCTATGTGGTTGATCTGGATGATCTTATGCATGGATACACCCACCATTTATTGACCAAGTAAACTGTGCCCTAACTACAACAAATTGTTCAGTTCTAATTTTGACCATCTCAGGTTACTGATTTGGAAGTTTTTCTTCCTCTTGATGACATCCCATCATAGTTACCTTATTTACTCTATGGAAAACCATTCTGAACACATAAATATCTTATTTGAAGCAACATGGTAATCTTTAAATTCTATATCATTTAAATTTGACCATAAATTAATTTATGGACATTAATTTAACAATATTCTAACACCTAAAGTTGTTTAAACCATCCTTTGATACCAACTATAAGGACCCAGCCTTAAACATTACATAATCTTGAATTAAGTTAATAATTATCATTGAGGATCCTTTCAATCTTATATTTATATAAAATTAGGCCATAACTATTACAATAAATCTCAAAAATTACAAACTAGACACTTCTACTCTATTTCCATTTTTTCATAAAATAAAAAATCTTGAAAAAAAGTCATGTTTTGTTCTATGTTTTATGCAGCATGAATTTTCCATGATCTCATCCTTGACCTTATTCACCTTTAAGTATTGTGAAAAACATTTTAAAAACACGGGATTAGCATAAAAAGATCAGTAAGGGTTATAAAGTAAAGAAAGAAAACATTAGTCCTTCAATACATACCAAGCATAAGATCTTTAACATACCTCATGAAATCATAAGATTTGTGAATAGCACATAGAAATCATAAATCATAAAGGTAACTTGTGGAATCCATATCATACTAACATTTTAGATATCACAACTACCCAGGGAGTTCCATTTTAAATACACATCATAGTATATTCCCTAAATCTCTTAGGAGAAACATCAACATTTACCTCTGCCAGGTTTCCCAATGCATTGGAGAGCTATCTCGAGCTCACCCACCCTAGGTTTGTCACATAACCACCTGTATACATCAACAAAACACAAGAACAATAAAATATTCACAACACTTTAACACATAAAGGAATGATAACACTTCCACATTTCAATCACAATATATAATTTAAATATATTTACATAAAAAATACATTATCAAAACCATTTTCAATACCAAAATATTTAAAAGATTATATGGTATTAATTTTCCCTTTAAAAACATTATGGCTTGTAAAGGA
The DNA here is from genome assembly GCA_963277665.1 of Viscum album. Taxonomy (NCBI): domain Eukaryota; kingdom Viridiplantae; phylum Streptophyta; class Magnoliopsida; order Santalales; family Viscaceae; genus Viscum; species Viscum album. The sequence continues at coordinate 703,153,012 of OY728143.1, read as the reverse complement.
AGACCAATATCAAATAATTCTTGCGAAAGTAGAAAGGTCGTTGTCACCATGTACGTTAAAAAGAAACATTACTTTTTTGTCTTTTAGTAAAACGCTATGTAGAAAAAAGATTACCTTTGAATGAAATGAAAATTAAAAGGGTTTTATACACCGTATAAAATAAAGTCACAAATAAAAGGAAATATGCCTCAATGAATGGAGATTGAGATTAAGTCCCTTACCTCATGTCTAACTTGACCCGTTCATTCTTTAATCTCTTGAATAATAAACTAAAATTAATTTATACCATCACCGAACATTTTTTCAGGTTTATTATTCCTTTTATATCACTTATTCTCATGATATATACTTTATATAATCATTTAAGTTAATGACGGTCATTATGTCGATATTTGGTACTTGAGTCAAAAATGAACTTCTTATAATTACAAGGAGTTCATGTGGTCCAAAGTCCGTTATCTCCAAAATGATATTCATGATTTAGATATTATATATACCCAGTATATATATATGTGTGTGTGTGTTTATAATAGTACATAACATTTTGAGATAATAAATGGAATGCACCATTTATGGCGACAGTAAGTCATACGTACGCATGAATGCTACTTTCATTTCCATATAATATTTTAATGAAATAAAAAATTTATTATTTATAGGTATAATATATTTACAGTATAATATCATATATAATATCATTAATTATATCCTTTATAAGTTCCACATGTGGAATAAACAATTCATATCACTTGGAGGGGGTGGTAGTCCGCACTTCCTCAAATGAAATTATAGCGTTTACCCATTATGGGAACCATAAAGGTATTATATAAATGAAAAATATAGAAGAATATATACAATATAAATATAATATATATCACATATAAAAAATGTAACATATTAATGGCCACCATAAGAGGAGGTTGGAGATAGTTGAACAATCATCGTTTTGTGAGGCGTTAGTTCTCCCTCCTGAGAAACCATATGTTTTTACCCATTTGACGGAGGTGTGTGTAAGTGTTGTTAGAATCCTTCTAATAAAAACAACCATTTATATTTATGGTACTGGTTTTTTTATGTAAAAAATTTATAAGAAGATCATAGGGAGTGGAGAATTAAAATAAAAGAATAGAACTCGAGGGAAGACATTACCTTTAAATCAGGTAACTCCCTTTGGTTTGAACCAACATGATTTCTTGAAGTGTTTTCTCCATAAGGTAAGGATTCTAGGAGGAATATAGGGATTTTGTGAGATTATTTAGGTAGATTTTGGATGAGACAAGAGTCTTGAGAGGTGTGAGTAATGGGTTATATGTGAGGAATTTTTATAATGGGGAGAATGGGCTCTTTAGAAAATATTGAAAACATTATATTATTATAAAATTATTTTCATTTATAAAAGTTCAAAAACTCACTAAATTCAAAGATAATATGACTCTTGTTCGAAATAAAATCATCAAATAATAATTGGACTAGTTTTGTGAAGTTTCTTAAATTTTATAATCTCATTTATTTAAATCATTTATTAATATGGTAATCACTACATCATCATTGTGTACTAAATAATTTTATTTATTTGATGTCTAAAAATTTTAAATAAACTTCCTTGATGTATAAAATCTTTTTATATTTCAGATGAATATTTATAGTCTAAGAGATAACTCATAAAACCCCAAGTAAAAATTTATTTACTAAAAGATATATGTTTATGTAATTTTTGTCGTTACAATAATTTAATTAATATAAAATGTCATTATCACTCATATGTTTCTCCATGTGGTCCCAAAATCGACCTAAGGATTCCTATGGTCGGAAATGTATTTACCAATAGGATTAGGACATGTGTTATGGTAATGTAATATTATTAGAATATTATTTGTCTACCCTTATTTACCTGATTTACCTTTTAACCATGGTAAATAAAATATTTACAAAAGTAAATATTCATAATATCTAAAAATAAAAGATATATATTCACACGATTTGGACTTCATGATTCAAAATATGGAATCCATTATTTCAAATTTAGAACAAATAAGTGTCATAAATCAATTTAACATTAAATCTTATTGTCAAAACAAAAAGCGTGTTTTTATGAAATAATAACTATCATAAGATTTACCTTTGTTTATGTCTAATTTATGAGTGAAATTACATACAATGACCAAAATTGGATCAAATGGTAAAAATATAATCCAATTACACTTTAACCCTGATTTAAAGAATATTTTAACTACATAAATATATTATATTAAAAGGCAGTTTTGAATTAAAATGCAGTATTTTCACTATTCATAAAAAAATCGACATTATCAGAAAAATACCAAAATTTCATCAAAAGTAAATATTAATGTCATAATTGTAAAGAATAATATTATTTTTTCAATTAGAACATATAAAATGTGGAAAAAATATATTTAAAAAGGGTTCTCCATCAAAATCTAGTAAATCGACCCTTTAAAGAATATTAGAGTATTTATGCTTAAAATAGGATTCTTTCTTATTTTAAGCCTCTGAAATTTATTGGATAAATTTAAAATAATTTAACAAACACATATAATTATATTTTATTTCGTTCCGTTCATTCAATCCCTTACAACGGATAGGCGTTAACTACCATTTAAAATAATAATATAATATTATTATTTTTCAGTATAACTCAACATTGTGTGCAACATAAGATTTAAAAGAAACATGTTGTTGTGTATCAAATATGCCATCAAAATGAGCATCCCCTTTAAAGTAAAATTAATATTTATTTCAAGAATATTAATAAGTATCAAAATATCATATTTCATTATTTACCAGGGATGTTACATCCTTCCCCCCTTTTGGAAATCACATCCTCTCAACTTTATTCACTTAACAAATAAATGAGGGTATGTATCCCTTATATCATTTTCAGATTCCCACGTTTCCCCTTCAACCATATGGTTTTCCAAAAAAAACTTTTACCTGATGGATTACCTTTTCCGTAACACTTGCTCTCTTTGGTCAAGAATATGGACTAGTTGTTCCTCGTAAGAGAGATTCTTTTCGAATTGAACTAACTTTGGGATTAAAACATGAGATGGATATTTAAAATACTTTCTCAACATTGAAACCTGAAACACATTGTGTACCTGGTACAAACATGGAGGTAAAGAAACTATGTATGAAACTGATCCAACATTCTCTTAGATTTCATAGGGTCCAATGAACCTTGGACTCAACTTTCCCTTCTTACCAAAATGCATGACCCTTTTCTATTGAGAATCATTGAGAAACACATGATCACCTACCTCAAATGAAAGATCCTTCCTCTGGTTTTCCGCATAACTTTTCTGCCTTCTTTGAGATGTTCTCATGTTCTTCGGAATCAACTAATCTTTTTCCGCCATCTCGTCTACCAATTCATATCCCATCAACTTCCATTCACCAACTTCATCCCTAAAATCTAGAGTTCAACACCACTTCCCATATAATTCCTCAAATGGAGCCATCTGTATATGGGAATGAAAACTATTATTATAAAAAAATCGACCAAAGAAAGATTTGGGTCCCAATTTTCTTAGTAATTCAGTGAATAAGCATGTAGCATATCCTCTATGGTCAGAATTTTTCGTTCTGACTGACCATATAATTGAGGATGAAAAGTTAAACTCAAATTTAATTCATTAACCAACAATTTCTGAATTCCTTTCCAAAAGTTAGAACTTAACTTGGGATCATGATCATATATAATGGAGAGGGGAACTCCATGGAACCTGACTATCTCTTTATCATACAACCTAGAAATTTGATCAAGAGAAAAAGTATCTCGAATAGGAAGGAAATGAGTAGATTTAGTCAATCGATGAACAATAACCCAGATTTAATTATTACCTCGAGATGTCTTCGGTAATATATCAATGAAGTATATGGATATATTTCCCCACATCTACTCTGGAACTAGAAAAGGCTGAAGAACATCTTTCGGTAAATGCCAGTCTAGTTTGACCTGTTGATAAGTCAAACTGTTCACAATAAAGTCACCATTATCCCTTTTCATTCCGTCACACCAGTAATACTCTCGAAGATCGTTGTACATCTTAGTACTGCCCGGATGAACTGAAAACGGAGAACTATGAGCTTTACATAACAACACGTTTTTTAACTGTGAATCACAAGGCACACATAATCTCTTTCCAAATCTCAACGTACAATCATTATCAATGTTAAAATTAGGAAACTTACCCTTCTGAACCAACTCAACCTTTTTCTGCAACTCACTGTCTTCCATCTATGCTTGCTTAATTCTGTGTGATATAAATGATTTCACTAACACCTGAAACAAAACAGAGGAATTTACAGTACCCAAAACATCTATGCCAAAGTTCATCAAATAATTAATCAAAGGATATTGTTCCAAATATAACATGGTTAATGTAGAATTACTCTTTCAACAAAAATCGTCATCCATTTTATTTTCTTTTCCTGGATGATAATCAATTGTGCAATCATAATCCTTGATTAATCACAACAATTTCCTATATCTCATGTTCAATTCATTTTGAGTGAATATATGCTTCAAACATTAGTGGTCAGTATATATTTCCCATTTTACTCCATACAGTTGATGACTCCAAATTTTTAAAGAAAAAACAACCAAATCTAATTCTAAATCATGTGTATGGTAATTTTACTCATGAGGTTTCAACTAATGTGAGGCATAAGTAATTACCTGATCATTCTGCATAAGGACACATTCAAGTCCTTTCAACGAAGCATCACTATAGATAAAAAACACACCATTTCTGAAAAGGAGTGCCAAAACTAGAGCATTCTCTAATATTCTTTTTAATTCCAAAAAACAATAACCACACCATTTTGTCCAAATAAAATTAATACCTTTTCATGTTAACTTGTTCATTAGTCTAGATAACCATATAAAATTTTCAACCAACCTCTAGTAATAACCTACTAATCCAAGAAAACTACAAATCTCTGTGATGTGGGTAGGTATTTTCAATTCCACAACGACTTTTGTTTTAGCAGAATCAACAATTATTCCATTTTTTTAAACTATGTGAACAAGGAAATAGTTTTTTTTACCAAAACTCATGCTTTCTAAATTTCCCATACCGTTTCATTTTTTAATGTTTTTATGACAAACCTTAAATGACATTCATGTTCCCCTTTTCTTTTTGAATAAACCAAAATATCATCAATGAACACAACCAAAAACATATCCAAGAACTCACGAAAAATTATATTCATAAGATCCATGAATACAGCAGGTGCATTGGTTAACACAAAAGGCATAACTAGAAATTCATTATTGTCATATCTAATCTTAAATGGGGTCATTTTAATGTCTTATTCCTTTACATTTAATTGATGGTACCTCGACCAAAAGTCAATCTTTGAAAAATACTGAGCTCCCTTGAGATGATCAAACAAATCACCGATATGTAGAAAAGGATACTTGTTCTTAATAGTGACGTTATTCAATGCTTTATAATCAATATATTGTCTCATTGAACCATATTTATTCTAAAAAACAAGATAGGTTCACCCCATGGTGATGTGTTAGGTAAAATAAAACCTTTATCTAATAACTCCTACAATTTCTTTATTAACTCTAAAATTTCAATTTGAGCAATTTGATAAGGTGGTTTTAAATTATCTTAACATTAGAAACTAAGTCAACAATAAATTCAACATCCAGATCAGATATTATACCAAGAATCTCGTCAAAAATAACATCAAGGTACTCATTTACCACTGCCACATCATTAATCTAATTAGTTCCTTTGTTTTTAACTATATTTTCAAGGTAACATTCATTTTCATCTTTTACTAGTTTCTCAGCAACCTGATATTGTATCGAAAGTATCAATTCATTCTCATACAAAAACTAAAATTCTTTTTCAAAAGAAACCTCTTTAGCTATGCGGTCAATATTAGCATGTTAAATAAAAATCCAATCCATACCCAAAATAACATCAACCTTTACTAGAGGCATAACTATATGGTTTTCAGGTAGTTGTTTTATGCACACAAGGACATGAATTTTCTAATAATTTATTTTTTCTCAATATTTCCTCTGATTTTATTACCATAAGTTTAAGATTCATAACATTAGATGGAATTCCCAATTTACTAGAAAACTTCTCATAAATGAAAGAGTGTGTAGAACTTGAATCAAAAAACACATTGGCATAATATGAATAAAAAAATGGTGTACCTGATAAAACTTCATTAAATGGCCCAACAGCTGCTGAAGTAGTTGCAAAGGATTTAACCACCCATTTCTTCTTGTAGTCCGTCTTCTTTCCCTCAGTTGAGCTCTTCTTTGGACACTCATTTGCATAATGACGCATTTAATTTCACTTAACACATTTTACAGAGTGTAAATCATATTTTGTCTCACCATTACCCTGATCTTTTTAGTGCAATTACGAGCCTTATGTCCCATTTTACCACATCGTCATCACTTAATAGAATTCAAAATACATTCCCCAGCATGCTTCTTGCCAAAATTTTCACATAATATAAACTTAAATTTCATTACCACCAGACTATTTTGAAGAATTCTTCCCTTTCATCTGCCACATCGACCTCTTATTCTATTGTTTTTCAAAGAACACATAATCATCAGAAAACTCCATTTCCACCTTCTCCACACATCATATATGTTTTTCATAACTTTTAAACTCATGTTAAGATAAATCCATTAGATACGTTGGCTTTAATACTAAGTAAAAAATTATTCATTTTACTATCAAGATCTCTTATGAAGTTTGGAGCATACTATGCTAGTCGGGTGAATTTTTCTTCATAAATAAATAGTGATTAATCTTCTTACCTCAATTCCAATAATTTTTTTTCTATCCTAAGACAAACCACATTAGGAAAATATTTCTCAAGAAACATACCTTTGAATTCATCCAAACCAAGAGCATCTATATCCTCACACTCCATGATATTTTTCACCAATGACCACCACTGATCAGCTTCACCTTCAAAATGGTATATAGAAAGACTAACCTCTTGTTTTTTTTAACAACCCATGACATAAAAAATATTCCCTAGTGATTTAATCCACCATTTAGCTAGCACAGGGTCAGATGATCCTCTGAATGATGGGGGATGTTGCCTCATGAAATGCTCTAATACTTACATGTTCCTATGTGGTTGATCTGGCTAATCTCATTCACGGATACCACCAAAATTTATATTACAATTCAAGTGTGCCATCACTAAAACAAACTATTCAGATCTGATTTCAACCATCTCAGGTTTCTTATTTGGAAGGTTTTCTTCCTCTTGATGTCGTCTCATCATAGCTGCACATTTTCCTCTATGGAAAACCATTCTGAAAACAGAAATATGTTAGGCGAATCAACATGGTAATCTGTAAATTCTATATCATTTAAATTTTACCATAAATTAATTTATGGACATTAATTTAACAGTATTCTATCTCCTAAGGTTTTCTAAACCGGCCTATGATACCAACTATAAGGACATAGCCTTAAACACAATATAATATTGAATTATGTTAATAATTCACACTGGGGATCTTTTTAGGTTTATAGTTTTAGAGAATAAGGCCATAACTATTACACTTCATCTCAAAAATTATAATTTAGACACTTCTTCTCAGTTTCTATTTTTTCATATAATAAAAACTCTTGAAAAAAAGGGTCATGTCTAGTTCCATGTTTTAGATAGCATGACTTTTCCTTGATCCCATCCTTGACCCTATTCATCTTTATGTCCTGTAAAAAACATTTCAAAAACATAGGATGAGCATAAAAAGATCATTATAGGTTATAAAATAGAGAAAGAAAACATTAGTCCTTGAATAAATACCAAGCATTACATCTTTAACATACCTCATGAAATCATAATATTTATGAATAAAAAATAGAAATCATAAATCATAAAAGGTAACTTGTGGCATCCATATCATACTTACATTGTAGCTATCAAAAATTCATAGGGAGTTACGTTTGTAATATCATCACAACATATTCCATATCCATATTTTCTAGATCCATGAATATAAGATCTCTCTCAATGCTCATTGGGGTTTTAAGTCCATGATCTTTCTTGCTTAATGTATATGCCACCATATTTTCCTTTCTTTGGGGGTTGTGCATTGAAAAATCATAATCTTTGAGTAACTCGAGCCATATCTTTTTCCTCATCTTGATTTCATTCTTTGTAAAACTGTTTTTCAAACTCTTATAATCCGTATATATCTCACACCTTTCACCATAGAGATAATGTCACCATATTTTCAAAGCAATGATTATGGATGCTAACTCAATATCATGACTAGTATAAATTTCTCATGAGCCTTCAACTTCCTTGATGTATAAGAAATAACGTTATAATTTTTCATAAGGATGATACTTAGTCCATTATTTGATGCATCGTGTATATCAAAAATCCATCATTTCTAGATGGATGTGTAAAAAATGGATCATTGTCCAATGTTATTATTAGTTCTTCAAATACTTTTTTACATTATCTTGTTCGTACAAACATAACACCTTTACGTGTGAGCTTGGTTTGTGGGTTAGCCAGTCAGGTGAAATTCTAAACGAAATACTGATAGTAGCCTTAAAAGTCAATAAAATTAAAGAATTCTTCTATGTTCGTTGGGGTGGAATATTCTTGGATTTTTTTTCTTCACAGGATCAAATATGATTACATCCTTACTTGAAATATGGCCATGAAAAGAAAATGATTGAAGCCAAAATTCACACTTTCTAAACATCCCATATAAATCTTTTCCTATAAGAGTTTTCATAATAAACCATAAGTAATTCCCATGGTATTTCTAGAATTTTAATTATTCCAAGATATCATCAATAAATAACAAAACAATGTCATCAATATATTCCTTGAAAACTCTATTCATTAGATCCATGAAAAAGAGGGTGAATAAGTTAGTCCCAAATCCATTATTATAATCTCATAATTACCATACCTAGTTCAAAATTATATCTTTGGAATATCTTCTTTACTCATAGACAACTGATTATACATGGATTGCATTTAATGCTTAAAAAAATATTGGATTTTATGAAGTTTATCAAATAAATCATCAATGTGTGGTAGAGGATACTTGTACTTTATTGTAATAGCATTGATTTCCCTATAATCAATCCATAGTGTAACACACCAAGTATGTAATGAATAATATATATTCTTTTATTTTCATATTTATGAATTAGATAGTGTTTTAGAGGCTTAAAATGAGAATAAATCCAATCTTAAGCATGTAATACACTAATATTTTTAAAAGATTGTTTTACTGCCTTTTAATGGAAAACCATTTTAAATCAAACTTTTGACAATTTTTTAATCTCTATTTTTCAAAATAAACTTATTCATCATGATTGGGAAATTAAAATTTACTTTGGATTATTTTTTGGTATTTTTCCAACAATGTTCATTTTTTAATGAATAGTAAAAAATACTGCATTTTACATCAAGACCGCTTTTTCATCTAATTTAATTATATGGATAGATTATATTTTTAATTGGTTTTAAAGTGTAAATATAATATATTTTTACAATTTAATACAATTTGGGTCATTGGGATTAATTTCACTTTGAAATTGGACATAAACAATTGTCAAACGTTTCATAGATATTTTTTCAAAAAACCCTCTATTTTTTTGACAACGGGATTTTTTTAAAATTAATTATTGCAATTTATTTGTTTGGTATCTGGTAAAGTTTATTCCATATTTTTAATCATAAGGTCCAAATTATGTAATTAATACTCTTTTGTTTTTGGACATTATGAATAGTAACGACGGTAATTATCATTAATTATCATGATTAATTAGAAATCGGGTAGTTTAGGGTAATAAAATAATATCATAGTAATAATAGATGACTACAACATGTGTCTTAATGCTACTGGTTTTGTCATGTCTGACCATTTGATTCCTTGTGCCAAACTTTGGGAACCCATGGAATCACATTTGTGTGATAGTGACACTTTATCTTTTTATTTTTTAAAGAAAGGGAAATATCAACAAAGTATGTATCACCCAAGTAAAAAAATTTTAATTTTGTCTACATAAATGATATCTTGGACTATAAATATTCATTGTAAAGATAAAATTTTTTCCAACATCATAGTTTTTTTTAAAAAAATTAGACATTAAATAGATAAAATTATTTATAACACCTTGATGATGTAGTGATTACCTCATTAATTAACGATTTAAATAAAATGAAAAGATAATGTAAAATATAAGACATAAACTTGTCAAAAACCTATTATGTGAGTATATTTAGAAGTCTTATCACCTTATCCTAGAAATATATGAATGTGGGACATTTAAAATCCGAAAATCATTATATAATAAAGTATCATTTCTTGACTTTCCAAGAGTGCCCCTCCTTCCTCTTATAAAAGGCCCCCACCTCTACCTCCTTAACCACACTTCTCAAGCCATTAGATCGGCCAATCTCTACTCTTTTTATCTCTCCACGTCCCTCTCTTCATCATAGAATCCTTACCTTAGGCAATAATCTCTTCAAATAACCCTTTTGGTTCAAACCAATAGGAGTTACCCAATTCAAAGGTAATGTCTTCACTAATGTTCTTTTGTTTTATTTTTCTTCTCCAACCCCCTAGACTCTTTTTAATCCTATATTTTGTAACAGCACCGGTATCTTCAATATACTAGGATTCTTTTATAATCAGTATTTGAGCTACACTTACACACACCTCCGCCTAATGGTTAAAAAACATACTGTTTTTGTGGATGGAGAATTACTACCTCACGAAACGATGATTGTTCAATATTCTTATAACACCTTTAAAAGTGGCCATTAAGCTGTCACTATATTTATATATGATATATAATATGTTTATGTTTTCCTAATGCTTATTTATTTTTCATTTATGGCATACCTTATGGTTTCCATTATGGGTAAAGGCGATATCTTCATTTTAGGAAGTGCGGACTACCGCCCCCTTAAAGATATTTGATTCATTAATGCCATATGTGGGACGTATAAGGGATGGAGTTAATGATATTATATATGATATTATACTGGAATTATAATATACCTTTATATCATTATGATTTCACTCCATTAAGTATGAAATAGAAATGAAATTAGCGTTCATGCGTACGTACGGCTTATCGTCTCCATGAATGATGCATTTCATTTCTTACCTCTAAATGTTACATAATAATATAAATGCATGTATATAATTGATATATATGAATATATGATATCTAAAACATGAATATAATTCTGGATATAATATATATTTTACCACATGAACAACTTGTAATTATAAGGAGTTTATTTTTGACTCAAGTACCAATGATCGACAAAACAACTGTTATTAACTTAAATAATTACATAGTGTTCATAACATGGTAATAAGTGATATAAAAGGAATAATTAACTTTAAAAATGTTCTTAAGAAATTATAAATTATCACAAGTTTATTATTCAGGAGATTAAAGAACGATCGAGTCATGTCGAATACGAGGCATGTGACTTCTTCTCAATCTCCTTTCATTGAGGCATATTTTGTTTTATACACAACTTCCTTTTATACGGTGTATGAAACCCTTTGAATTTTACTTTTATTCAAAAGGAATATTTTTTATACAAAGCATTTTACTAAATGAAAAAATGGAATGTTTTTTTCATACGTATGCGGCGACAACGACCTCTCCGCAGCCGTGACCATTATTTGAGTTTCAGCTTTCTCTAAAATCCATAACCTTTTTTAAAATGAAAAATAAATACCATGTTTTAATTTTATTTTATTTTTGTATTGATAATGGTTTTGATAATGTTTTTATTATATCAATGTGTTATTGATATCCTGTGATTAAAATTTGGAAATGTTATGTTTCCTTTATGCATGTTTTATGTGATACGATTATGCTATGGTTCTTGGGAATTGTTTATGAAGATGGTTGGTTTTGTGATAAACTAAGGCGGGTGAGCCCGATATAGCTCTCCAATGCATTGGGTAACGCGAAGGGGTTAAACTTTAAGGTTTCTCCGAAGATATTTATGGAATATACTGTGATGGGTATTCCAAACGTAACCATGAGGGTTACTCCCAACCTAAGAATTTTATGAATTCCTCAAGTTACCTTTATGTCTTATGATTTCTATGATTTATTCATGATTTTATGAGGTATGTTAAAATGATTATGTTTTATGAGTAAATTATGATTTCATACATGGACTAATGTTTTCATTTCTTGGTTTTATATCCCTTACTGAGCTTTTTATGCTCATCCCAAGTTTTTGAAATGTTTTTCAAGGGTCAAGGGAAAGGTACATGATGTGATGATAGTGTCAAGGAAGTGTCAAGAAAGAATCCATGTTTTATTTTAAATATGTTTCCATTTATGGGGAAAATGAGTAGTATCTTTTATGTAACCACTTTGTATAAATGTGGAATTTAATGCATGATTTATGATCTAATTCTCTAAAACTCTAAACCTGAAAAGATCCTCAACATGTATTCTTGAAATAACTCAAGATTAGGTAATGTTTAAGGCTGGGGCCTTATAGTTTGTATCAAAGGTCAGTTTAGATAACTTTAGGAATTATAAATCTATTAAATTATTGTCCAAAAATACTTTTTTATGGTCAAATTGAAATGATATAGAATTTGAAGATTACCATGTTGCTTCATCTAAGACATGTTTGTTCAGAATGGTTTTTCGTAGAGGAAACATGGAAGCAGTGCTAGGAAGGTATATAGAAGGAAATGACCTTCCGATCATCATCCTAAGATGGTTGGATTTGGAACTGAACAGTTTGTTGTAGTAATGGTGGAGTTGACTCAAGCGATAAATGATGGTGATATCCATGCGCGAGATCAGCCAGATCAACCGTAGAGGAACATGTTAGTGGTGGAACATTTCGTGAGGCAACATCCCCCGTCATTCAGAGGATCATCTTACCCTGTGCTAGCTGAAGGGTGGATTGAAGCACTGGAGAAGATTTTCGATGTCATGGGGTGTTCAAAAAATCAAAAGGTTAGTCTTGCAATTTACCGTTTGGAGGGTGAAGCAGATCAGTGGTGGTCGATGTTTAAAAATAGCAGGGATGCGGATGAGATTGATGCTCTTGACTGGGATGAATTCAAAGGTATGTTTCATGAGAAGAATTTTCCTAAGGCTGTTTGACTTAGGATGGAAAAACAATTCTTGGAATTGAGGCAAGAGGACAACTCGGTGGCTTCTTATGAAGAAAGGTTCACTCGATTGGCAAGGTATGCTCCATATTTTATACAAGACATTGATAGTAAAATCAATCGTTTTTACTCAGGATTAAAGCCAAAATATCGAAGGGAATTAGCTTCTCATGAGTTCAAAATTTATGAAAAGCTTGTTCGATGTAATGAGATGGTGGAAATGGAGTTTGCCGATGATCAATTGTTCTATAAAAAATAATAGAAGAAGAGACCGAGGTGGCAGGAGAAAGGGAAGAATTCTTCAAAAAGGTATGATGGTAAGAAAACTAAGTTTCCAATTTGTGATAAATGTGGTAAAAGGCATGCTGGGGAATGTCATCTGAATTTTGGAAAGTTCTACCGATGTGTTAAGATGGGACATAAGGCTCATGATTGCACTAAAAAAGATCAGGGTGATGGTAAGACCAAATTTGATTTACATTTAGTGAAATGTTTCAAGTGGAATGAGATGGGTCACTATTCAAATGAGTGTCCAACAAAGATCTCGAGTGATGGGAAGCAGTTAGACTAAAAGCAGAAAGGGGTGGTGAAATCCTTTGCAACTACTTCAGCAGATGTTGTTCCATCAAATGAAGTTGTATCAGGTACTTTGTTTGTTTTTTCAAATTATTCCACTGTGTTTTTTGATTTTGGGTCTACACATTCCTTCATCTCTGAAAATTTTTCTAGTAAAATGGGAATACCATCTCAAGAAACAACTCATGAACATGTGGTAAAAACACCTGGGGGAAATGTTGAGGAAAAAATAATTTATAAGAATCTTCATATCCTTATCCGTGGAAAGAACCTACTTGAAAACCTTATTGTTTTACGTCTAGTAGATTTTGATGTTGTCCTGGGTATGGATTGGCTCTCTATTAACCATGCTAAGATTGAATGTAGAGCTAAAGAAGTTTCTTTTCAGAAAGACTTTCAGTTTTTGTACACGAATGAACCCTTACTGTAGATAACATATCAAGAGGCTGAGAAACATGTAAAAGATGGAAATGAATGATACCTTGCACATATTTTTGAAAACAAAGGAACTGTTCAGATTAATGATGTGCCAGTGGTAAATGAGTGTCCTGATGTTTTTCCTGATGATTTTCCTGGAATAATACCAGACCGGGAGGTTGAATTTACTGTTGACTTAGTTCCTGATGCTAATCCAATTTCAAAACCCCCTTATTGAATGGCTCAAATTGAACTCTTAGAGTTGAAGGAGGATTTGCAAGATTTATTAGAGAAAGGGTTCATTCAACCTAGAACATCACCATGGGGTTCTCCTGTTTTATTTGTTAAAAATAAAGATGGTTCAATGAGACGTTGCATTGATTATAGATCCTTGAATAACATCACGGTTAGGAACAAATATCCTTTGCCTCATTTCGATGATTTTTTTGATCAGCTCCATGGAGCTTAGTATTTTTCAAAGATTGACCTGAGATCGGGGTACCATCAGTTGAAGGTAAGGGAAGAAGATATTCTGAAGACCGCATTTCGTACAAGATATGTCCATTATCAATTTGTAGTTATGCCTTTTGGGCTAACCAATGAACTTGTTGTATTCGTGGACCTTATGAATATAATTTTCCATGTGTTCTTGGATAAGTTTTTGGTTGTTTTCATTAATGATATTTTGGTGTTTTCTAAAAGTAAATAGGAGAATGAAATTCATTTAAGGGTTATTTTTCAAAATTTAAAAGAAAAGAAATTGTTTGGGAAATTCTGAAAGTGTGAGTTTTGGTTGCAACAAATTTCTTCCATTGGTCACATTGTTTATATAGATGGGATAACTGTTGATCCTGCAGAAACAATG